>WNWK01003137.1:0-87282 GCA_009830355.1 Cherax destructor | reverse complement strand
GAATGTGAGATGAGAAGAGTAGATATATAGGCTGAGTATCCCTTATCCAAAATGCTTGGGGCGGAAGTGTTATAAATTTCGGATTTTGGAATATAATGAGATAGCGGGGATGAAACCCAAGTCTAAACATAGAAATTCATTTATATTTAATATACTGTACAGCTTATATACATAGCCTGAAGGTACTAGTTTTATATGTACAATATTTTTAATAACAAAAGCAGCACAGTGGCATCGGCAGAATACCTGCATCGGCTGTTAACCCTTAAACTGTCCAAACGAGATATCGTTGTACGCTACTGCTCCGAACGTAGATCAACGTTTTATTTTCATTCCTTCAAATTTAGTGCAATAGGCCTGAGTCGCCTAGACATGAGAGAATGGGTCTGCGCCCTCAGTGTGCGAGTATTAAAAAATCTGGGACCACTTAGTACCTTGTGGGAGCACTAGTTCAATTGAGTGCCACCTGATGCAAATAATGTGGCAAACACCATGGATTCACTGATGTCATGTCGCATTAACACTCCCTTATAAGAGGAAAGTAAAATAGGTTCGATAAATACATGAGTGGCTGTGGGTGGGTGTGAGTTGGACCTGACTAGCTTGTGCTACTAGGTCTGATGCTGTGCTCCTTCCTTGAGAGGATGTGACCTGACTAGGTGGGTCATTGGTCTAAGCTGGGGGGTGATATGGACCTGCCTTGCATGGGCCAGTAGGCCTTCTGCAGTGTTCGTTCTTTTTATGTTCTTATATATTTGGCAGGCTGGCTTTGGCTGTCTCTGTGTCTATATCTGTCTATATCTCTGTCTATATCTGTCTATATCTGTCTATATCTGTCTATATCTCTGTCTATATCTGTCTATATCTCTGTCTATATCTGTCTATATCTCTGTCTATATATGTCTATCTATATATATCTCTGTATCTGTCTATATCTGTCTATCTATATATATCTGTAATATCTCTTTTTTCTGTCTCATAAACACGCTGGATAACAGGTATATCTAGCTACTTCTACTTACACTTTAGGTCACACTACACTGGCATACACATGCATATATATACATACACACATCTAGGTTTTCTTCTTTTCTTAATAGCTCTTGTTCTTTTTATTTTCTCTATTGTCCATGGGGAAGTGGAAAAGAATCTTTCCTCCGTAAGCCATGCGTGTCGATGAGGCGACTAGGATGCCGGGAGCAATGGGCTAGTAACCCCTTCTCCTGTACAAATCTACTAAAAACGAGAAGAAGAAAAACTTTATAAAATTGGGTTGTCTGAATGTGCGTGGATGTAGTGGGATGATAAGAAAGAGATGATTGCCGATGTTATGAATGAAAAGAAGTTGGATGTCCTGGCCCTAAGCGAAACAAAGCTGAAGGGGGTAGGCGAGTTTCAGTGGGGAGAAATAAATGGGATTAAGTCAGGAGTATCTGAGAGAGTTAGAGCTAAGGAAGGGTAGCAATAATGTTGAAGGATCAGTTATGGAAGGAAAAGAGGGAATATAAATGTGTAAATTCAAGGATTATGTGGATTAAAATAAGGGTGGATGCGAAAAGTGGGTCATATAGCGTGTATGCACCTGGAGAAGAGAGGAGTGTAGAGGAGAGAGAGAGATTTTGGGAGATGTTAAGCGAATGTATAGGAACTTTTGAACCAAATAGAGAGTAATTGTGGTAGGGGACCTAAATGCTAAAGTGGGAGAAACATGCAGAGAGGTGTAGTAGGTAAGTTTGGGGTGCCAGGTGTAAATGATAATGGGAGCCCTTTGATTGAACTTTGTATAGAAAGGGGTTTAGTTATAGGTAATACATATTTTAAGAAAAAGAGGATAAATAAGTATACAAGATATGATGTAGGGCGTAATGACAGTAGTTTGTTGGACTATGTATTGGTAGATAAAAGACTGTTGAGTAGACTTCAGGATGTACATGTTTATAGAGGGCTACAGATATATCAGATCACTTTTTAGTTATAGCTACAGTGGGAGTAAAAGGTAGATGGGATACAAGGAAAATAGAATCAGTAAGTAAAAGAGAGGTGAAGGTTTATAAACTAAAAGAGGAGGCAGTTAGGGTAAGATATAAACAACTATTGGAGGATAGATGGGCTAGTGAGAGTGTAGGCAATGGGGTCGAAAATGTATGGGGTAGATTTAAAAATGTAGTGTTAGAGTGTTCAGCAGAAGTTTGTGGTTACAGGCGAGTGGGTGCGGGAGGGAAGAGGAGCGATTGGTGGAATGATGATGTAAAGAGAGTAGTAAGGGAGAAAAAGTTAGCATATGAGAGGTTTTTACAAAGTAGAAGTGATGCAAGGAGGAAGAGTATATGGAGAGAAAAGAGGAGTTAAAAGAGTGGTGAAGCAATGTAAAAAGAGAGCAGATGAGAGAGTGGGTGAGATGTTATCAGCAAATTTTGTTGAAAATAAGAAAAAGTTTTGGAATGAGATTAATAAGTTGAGGAAGCCTAGAGAACAAATGGATTTGACAGTTAAAAATAGGAGAGGAGAGTTATTAAATGGAGAGTTAGAGGTATCGGGAAGATGGAGAGAATATTTTGAGGATTTGTTAAATGTTGATGAAGACAGGGAAGCTGTGATTTCGTGTGTAGGGCAAGGAGGAATAACATCTTGTAGGAGTGTGGAAGAGCCAGTTGTGGGTGTAGGGGAAGTTCGTGAGGCAGTGGGTAGAATGAAAGGGGAAAGGCAGCTGGGATTGATGGGATAAAGATAGAAATGTTAAAAGCAGGTGGGGATATAATTTTGGAGTGGTTGGTGCTATTATTTAATAAATGTATGGAAGAGGGTAAGGTACCTAGGGATTGGCAGAGAGTGTGTATTGTTCCTTTGTATAAAGGCAAAGGGGACAAAAGAGAGTGCAAAAATTATAGGGGAATAAGTCTGTTGAGTGTACCTGGTAAAGTGTATGGTAGAGTTATTATTGAAAGAATTAAGAGTAAAACAGAAAGCAGGATAGCAGATGAACAAGGGGGCTTTAGGAAAGGTAGGGTGTGTAGACCAAGTGTTTACAGTGAAACATATAGGTGAACAGTATTTGGATAAGGGTAAAGATGTTTTGTGGCATTTATGGATTTGAAAAGGCGTATGATAGGGTAGATAGGGGCAATGTGGCAGATGTTGCAGGTGTATGGAATAGGAGGAAGGTTACTGAAAGCAGTGAAGAGTTTTTATGAGGATAGTGAGGCTCAGGTTAGAGTGTGTAGGAGAGAAGGGACTATTTCCCAGTAAAAGTGGGCCTTAGACAAGGATGTGTGATGTCACCGTGGTTGTTCAATATATTTATAGATGGGGTTGTAAGAGAAGTGAATGCGAGGTCTTGGCAAGAGGTGTTGGGCTAAAAGATAAAGAAGCAAATACAAAGTGGGAGTTGTCACAGTTACTTTTTGCTGATGACACTGTGCTTTTGGGAGATTCTGAAGAGAAGCTGCAGAGGTTGGTGGATGAATTTGGTAGGGTGTGTAAAAGAAGAAAATTGAAAGTGAATATAGGAAAGAGTAAGGTGATGAGGATAACAAAAAGAATAGGTGACGAAGATTGGATATCAGATTGGAGGAGAGAGTATGGAGGAGGTGAATGTATTCAGATATTTGGGAGTGGACATGTCGGCGGATGGGTCTATGAAGGATGAGGTGAATCATAGAATTGATGAGGGAAAAGGGTGAGTGGAGCACTTGGAGTCTGTGGAGACAAAGAACCTTGTCCATGGAAGTAAGAGGGAATGTGAGAGTATAGTTATACCAACGCTCTTATATGGGTGTGAAGCATGGGTGATGAATGTTGCAACGAGAGAAGGCTGGAGGCAGTGGAGATGTCATGTCTGAGGTCAATGTGTGTGTGAATATAATGCAGAGAATTGGAGTTTGGAAATTGGGAGGAGGTGCGGGATTACCAAAACGATTGTCCAGAGAGCTGAGGAGGGGTTGTTGAGGTGGTTTGGACATGTAGAGAGAATGGAACGAGACAGAGTGACTTCGAGTGTATAAATCTGTAGTGGAGGGAAGGCGGGGTAGGGGTCGGCCTAGGAAAGGTTGGAGGGAGGGGTAAAGGAAGTTTTGTGTGCGAGGGCTTGGACTTCCAGCAAGCATGTGTGAGCGTATTTGATAGGAGTGAATGGAGGCATATGGTTTTAATACTTGACGTGCTGTTGGAGTGTGAGCAAAGTAACATTTATGAAGGGATTCAGGAAACCGGCAGGCGGACTTGAGTTCTGGAGATGGGAAGTACAGTGCCGGCACTCTAAAGGAGGGTGTTAATGTTGCAGTTTTATAACTGTAGTGTAAAGCACCCTTCTGGCAAGACAGTGATGGAGTGAATGATGATGAAAGTTTTCTTTTTTTGGGCCACCCTGCCTTGGTGGGAATCGGCCGATGTGTTAATAAAAAAAAAAAATATCTCTCTCTCTCTCTCTCTCTCTCTCACATGTACATATAAGTACAGTTATTATACATAGTGTAAATTACCTAGGATAACCCAAAAATTCCAGCCAAAGTCCTATACAATGCTTGTATTATATACAAGACATAATACGCATGACTCGCAAGTAATACGCATTGTCACTTCTGTATCGCGTATAATACCTGTTGGCTTACGAGACGGAAAGACAGATAAGCAGAGCTAGACAGACAGACAGATAGACAGTGGAAACAACGAGAGGGGTCCCTGCTCCCATTCATCAATGTCATTGGGCTGTCAGTGTTATCTGACACTTGTCATAACACCATTAGTCAAGGAGTTTCATATTATACTCCAGGCACACATAGGCAGGCAAACAAAGACAGATAAGCCGAGCTAGACAGATAGATAGAAACACAGATAGACAGATAGATAGACAGATAGATAAATAAACAGATAGATAGACAGATAGATAGATAGACAGATAGATAGATAGACAGATACAGACAGTGAAAACAAAGCAAGGGTTCCTTGCACACATTCATTCATTAATGTCACTGCCTTATCAGTAGTTATCTGACAATTGTCATAACACCATTCTTCAAGGAGTTTCATATATACTCCAGGATGTCTAAAACATTGCTGGGACCTATAAATACTTTGTATATATTTATAGACAATAGTAAATGACCATGGCAGGTGAAATTGTTCACCTGTTGGTGTCATTGTGACTATTTGAGTACTATTTCAGCACCTAATATTAGTGTTAGAACAAAGATTGGCTATGAAATCACAAGAACTATTATAAATTGTAATTACCAGAACATAAAAATTGTATAAATTAAAATAAAAACTAAAAAAAAAAGTATATCGGCATTACTTCTGCAAGCTGCAGGACTTGTTGTTGCCGTCAGGTGAGCATCCAGCACCAACTTGTCGGGCTTATATCTCGGTAAGTACTGGCCCTAAATTTTTTTTTTAGCCTATCCTGTTTATAAAAATGCGCTCTTCATTTAAAAAAAAAAATGATTTTTTTTTTTTCAAAATATTCGGAGCAGTGCGCGAGTGAACGTAGATCTACGTGTGGACAGTTTAAGGGTTAAACAATAACAAACAATGGCAAGCTTTCAGTCTCCACCTATGATGTCATGTGTTGATTAAAAGGCTATTTACATTGCATTTTTTCTTATCACTTTTACCCACAGGGGTTCCTGCAGGCCTTTTTGACATTTTCAACAATATCTTCACACCATCAACCAGAGAACAAGCACAAAACACACAGTAATCAGAGTGAGTAAAGCACATAGACCTGCACAATGTCTGGGAACCTCCCAAGAGCCGAATAAAATTTTTCATTTGTGGGGTCATGTTGGTGCAAGAAAAGTTTTGGATTTCGGAGTTTTTTGAATTTCAAAATTTTGGATAAGGGACACTCAACCTATAGTGAAGAATGAGAGCATAATAGAATAAAGTCATGAAAATAATGAAAATCTGAAGTATTTAAGATGGTTAGGAATGTGGAGAGAATGAGTGATTACAAATACGTAAAACAAATCAAAGGAAAGTAAAACAGAGTTAAACACAAAATAAAAGGCACTGGACAAAAAAATTGTGAGAGAGAGAGGTTTAAATGCAATGGAATGCATGAGGGGTTTCTTGACAGTGGTTCTGGGGACTATTGTCCCCATGGTCTGATCTCAGAGTATGCTCCCTCAATAGTAAGGAAATACAGTACATAGTACGTATTAAAAAATATGGAAAGTAAGGTATATTATTATTATAATAAAAAAGAAGCGCTAAACCAAAGTAAAGTATACATAAGAATATAAGCAAAAATATGGAATGAAGACCAGCAGTCCTGCCAGTGCAAAACATTTAATAAGTTTCTGTTTCACATACAAATGACAAGATGGTAACAATGCTATGGGTGGTTGCTGTCTACCAAACCCCACTATTGTGTTAGGATGGAAAACTTATGAAGACTGCACTTAATATCTTATTAATATAATGAGTAGAAATCATATAATGAATACAGAAGAAAATACAGAATAAATAAAACTACAATTAACCCTTAAACTGTGTCTCCTGGACATTAACGCAGGCAGATCTCTCTCTGACTCCCATAAATTTGCAAATAATTTTTGTGCCTTCAAATTTGATGCCAGCTGACATTTTATGCCTCGGCATAAGTGTCTTAACATTTTTTCACACCTAGAAAAAATGTAGAACCAGGCAGGTCCATACATTGCAACCTAGGCAATCATGACTCAGCAGAACATGTCAAAACATGTGTGAAATGCCACTCTGCATCTATGTAAGTTTGTTTTTATTTAGGCTTGTGTACATAGCTACATATATTTTTTTACGATTGTCTTCAGGGTAAACATGGGTGCATGAAAAGTACATTACAAAGTATAGTATGTATATTTTTTTAACCCAGGATAACCCAAGAAAGTTAAACAATGTGATTTATTTCCATGTTTTCAGGGTATCACACTCTTAATCCATAGTAAATTCATAAGATTTCCTTAAACATAGTATTAGAAGACAAAAGCAATCCAAAGAAATAAGAAAAACAGTTATTTGTTCCTATACATATATACTATTGTATATTTCATATGGGGGCTATTGGGCTATGCATCTCCCCATGTTCTGATTTCTATAACACCCTGAAACACATCTAATATCATAAGAAACTATTGTACATATTGTTACATAATAAACACAATTTTTTTTAAATATCAAAGCTATCATAATTTGACATAAATAAATAGAAAAATGAATACTGTACTGCTTAGCACAATTTGTTG
Organism: Cherax destructor; assembly: GCA_009830355.1. NCBI lineage: Eukaryota > Metazoa > Arthropoda > Malacostraca > Decapoda > Parastacidae > Cherax > Cherax destructor. The sequence continues at coordinate 80,062 of WNWK01003137.1, read as the reverse complement.
TAAGATTTCATCTAATTTCGTTTTTATTGTTTTATTCTACTTTGAGAAACTATTTTTTTTTTTCAAAATTTTGCCCCTCCTCCATATATGCACGCAGGTGTACACACACATACATGCAAGTGCACACACAGCACTTTTTTTTACGTTTCCCCACAGTTTAAGGGCTAAATATTTGCACTTCATTTGTGGCTTACCTTTTCCTCCCTCTTCTTGGCATTTAACTCGACCAGTCTCCTTGCTGCCTCTTTACGTCGCTCTCGTTGTTGTTCCACTGACACTGTGCTCACTGGTGCAGCCACAAAAGGAAGCTGAATTCTTCTAACATATTTTTCATAGTAACTTACATCTGACCACTTAGATATTGCTGACATGTAATCATCAGCGATGTACATGTGGTGATGAAGAATCTCCTGCGAACATATAAAGAAAAAAAGCTACATTAGTACAAAAACATTATGCAGTATAATGTAAATTATATATTTTTATGATGCCATTGAAGTCACAAATGCACAGTTGCACAATTTTCCTTTTGATGAAGTTCAATTACCTCTGCTCTTGATATAGTAATAGCATTGAGGTGCAATGGGAACCTCAGCTGCAGCCATCTCCACAAGAATTTTGTTAAGTGAAGACCTCCCATTCTTATTCTACGTGAGCTTGCAGGATCAGCATAGCCATCCAAGATTGGTATCACATGTGTTGTACAATTGCCAATGTTAATGAGGAGTCCATCATGCTTCTTTGGGTTATTTCTGTGATAACTCAACAGACCATCAACACAGTAAGACACACTTGGGACTCCATAACACTCAAACAGAAGCTCTGACATTACTGTAGACAAGATATGTAGATTCAATTTAATACACCCTGACAGCATAGTAAATATCTTAATAAATGGTGTATAGCATTTACAGTTTTTTTAGTAAAATTAAACCTCCAAAAAATTCCAATTTGTAAAATTCATGGTACCTCAAACACAAAGTATGAGCTATCCTTTTCTGTCATATAAGGATATATTTTCTTATGCATAAAAATAAAGTAAAAAAAAATCATTCTTATGTCACAAAAGTAATAAAAAATCTCAAGAAAAAAGTTGAAAAATACATCTGAACCCCATAAGAGAAAAGCAGGGAACAGTCACTGCCATTTGCAGCAGATATCGTCATTGTTGTCGATGCTGTGGGTTTTATAGGTCACAACAGTGTGAGGTCCATATGCAGTTGCTGGGTTTGTGAGTGTCCAGATTCTTACGAAGGACCTTTGTGAATCTTGGTCAAATAGTGTTAGCAAATTTGTTTTGTGTAATTTATTAGATAGCTCAATTCGAGCTATTGGGAGAGCAGTCAATTTAGACTTATCCCTTGCATTAAGTGCTGTTGCTTGGTGACTTCCGGTTTCTGTGGAAGTCGGCTGTTGGTCAGCACAAGTGCTTGGGCATAAAGCTATATGGTGCATACCCTTGCATTTAAAACATCTTTTCAATGTGCATTTAACACATAATTAAAACCTACTCATCACATACTGTTGTGGGTTGCATCCTGGGGGACAAGCTTAAAGGACCCCAATGAAAATAAGACAGACAGTCCCCAAATAACATTAACTTTATTGGGTTATCCTGGGTGATTAACCCTCCTGGTTAAAAATCCAAACAAAATCTCATCTTATCTTATCCATGGCTTTCATAGTCAATCTTATATTAACCCTTTGGGGGTTGACAGGCCCTGTCCCAAACTCGTTCTCAGGGTCGAAAATTTTTGGAAAAAAAAAAAATTATTTTTTCTTATGAAATGATAGACAATCTTTTTCTGATCATAACGACACCAAAAGTGTGAAATTTGATGGAAAACTTACGGAATTATGCTCTCGTGAAGTTAACGGTCTCAACGATATTTACGCATCGGCGATTTCGCCCACTTTGAGTCCTATTTTTGGCCAATTCCAATATTCCAGTCTACTAAAATCATAGCTATTTCGCTAGAACTCCATTTCGTCTATCGATTGAGTACAAGAAACTGCCCATTTACCAATTTCAACTACCCAAATAAGTGGTCAGAATTTGGCAATTTGGCCAATTTCAAACAAATTTCAAATGATGCCAATTTCAAAATGGGGTTCAGAAAAAACAAGGCAGACATTCCTGGCACTAAAATAACATCTTCTCTGTTCATTAGTCACGTCTCCAAGCCTCTCTTACATTACTTTTGCTTTCCATTTTGAATTTGTATTCTCACAAAAAATAGAAGATTTACTGTTATATATACTACTACATCATTGTAAAAACGGTATAAATAATATCAGTGCACTTGTGCAAGAATATTAGACTCGCCAGTTGATGTGTATTGGACGCATGGCGTGATTTGTTTACTCTTGAACATCGGCAAAAATCGAACATTTTCACTTCTTTGTGCTCAGTTTCAAGGTACTTGTCATTGTGAAACCAATCAAAATTATCTCTATTTCTGTAATATATCTTCCATTCTATCAAATGAGACCAAGAAAACGAGAATACAACCATAAATACCATACGAAAATAGACTGCAAAGTCGCTGTTTTAAACGAAAAATATGGTCAGTTTTTTTTTTCTCATTATGCAGTGTGTGCTGCAGGATTTTTTTATACTGTGCACACTGACCACACAGACCTATTCTTTCAAATGTAGGCCTACAAGCCATTTCCCGCTTAATTTGAGGCCGCTAGAATTTACGCTTAGTAGTACGGCACCGACCCTGGTGCGTAAAACGTACTAGTACGGCACCGACCCCCAAAGGGTTAAAGAAAGATCAACAAAAATGTATACAATATACAGTGGACCGCCAGTTTTCGTACTGCTCCAAACTCGAACAATTATGTAAGTATATTTTTGGGGGTCTAAAAGGATTAATCTAATTTACATTATACCTTATGGGAACAAATTCGTTTGGTAACGGCACTTGAACAGCATTCTGGAACGAATTAATTACGAAAGCCGGGGGTCCACTGTACTTTACTCTTTTTAAGCTTTGGGAAAAAAATTTAAATGAAAGCAGAAAATGTGAGTAATGAAAGAAACATGAAACTGACACTGCCTTGAGTAGTTTGGATTGCAGAATGCCTCTGTCAGGATTATTGGATGGTCCACCTGAGGAGTGTTGATGCCCAAGTGAGAGAACGTATAGTCAAACATTGTTTCTTGAGCTTCGAAGTGTGTAACAACATTCTCATCATGTGGGGACTTCAACTGGAATCTGACCGCCTCAATATTTCCAATATCATTTGCAACTAAGATTTCAGTTTCCTGCAATAAAATTATCAGTGAGTAAACTTATAATTTGTCATGCTAAGCAACCAACTTTTATACATGACTATGTCTCTCTCACACCACTAAAGTAGAAATGGAGTTACTGATTGTGGGGTATAACTGTACAAATAGAAGAATGGATGAGACTCAAGTGCCCGTTAATTCTTCTTTTTATTGATTGGCAGTCATTTATTATGAATTATCTTGAGTATAAAATTAGCCTGAAATACATGGCATTCACTTTTAATAGTGTCAGGAAAATATCCACTCACAGTCACATAATGAGCTCATCATAATTAAAAACAATATTGCAACGTTTTAAAAACATCACGTAGATGACCCAAATCCCCCCTTTTTTCTTTTTTTGTAATTATTTTTAAGTCTTCCACACCAAAATGCCTTGATGCATTACTCTAATGGCAAATACAAACACAGAGCATCAGCAATTATCATGGGCCTGAATAAATTATTCTTATTTTCATTGGAAAGTGCTAAACCCTGAAAAACCTTATAAAGTGTATGGTTTAAGAGAGTAGAAGCTAGGAAGAATAAGATAACCAAAATACACTTGAATACAGACGGTCAATCCTTTACAACACAGTTAATATAAATTAAACCCCATTTCACAATATATTTCATTCTTTAAGTTACCCTTAAAATCCTGTAGCCTATGACTGTATACAAAAAGTTTACTCGCGTATTGTGCTTATTAAATAAAAGTAACAAATACATAATAATTTCTGGAAACAAAATTCTCAAACCACTTAATAGAGTACGTATTGTATACAGTGATACCTTGCATATCCAGCCTGCCATTATCCAGACTTCACCAATATCTAAACAGGCCCTGGGAAAGGGCAAAATTCTAAATTTATTACCGAAACATCCGAATAGCTGTTTGGATATGGCAGAGAATTTTCAAGGATTGGTTTTTCAACTCTGCAGTGCCTGAGATCACCAGCTACCAGGCCGAGACCCTGAAAATAAGCCAAGACCGTGTTAAGGCCCTCTTGCTCTTTGACAATGCTCCTGCACATCCCCACGTGTCTGAACTGATTGCTCATCATGGCCGTATCAGAGTTATGTTCTTGCCACCGAATACCACATCACTCATCCAACCCATGGATTAGGGTGTGATTGTGGCCTTTAAGAGGCTATATTGCCAAAGATTCTTGGAGGACGTGATGGTGGTAATTGACGAAAAAGGACGAGATGTGGGAGCCTTGACCCTGGACAACTTTAAAAAGTACAACCTGTGCGCCATCATTTATAACCTCGGTCCTGTGGTCCATGAAATCCAGGAGGCTGTTATTAGAGCCCAGAGTGTCTGGTCCCACCGCCAGATGACATTGGACTCGTTTTTTTTAACCTACAACGCCGTTGCTGATGGCAATATGACGGGGTACAGATAGCGATATGACGGGGTACAGATGGTGATATGATGGTACGGATGCGCATTTTTCCCCCCCTCACGTATCCGGAAACTCTTGTGTTTCCGAACCAGTCTCGGCCCATATAGTTCGGATATGAGAGGTATCACTGTATGTGGTATTGCCAATTTGTTACAACTGACTGCTTCATAACAGTACTGTACCCTATTACAAAACAATGCTAGGATTACCGCTGCAATTTTTTTCCCTCTGTCTTTTCTGTGTTTTGCATAGCAGTTTCGAAACAAAATTCTTGGCTCATCATCAGTTGCCCATCCTACACGGCAGTGATGCGACCCTGAAAGGAAAAGCTTTTAAAAACTGAATTAATTTTTTTTAACACTCCGGCCATCTCCCACTGAGGTAGGGCAACCCGGACAAAGAGGAAAACACTTTCACTGGTACTCATTCAATCACTGTCTTGCCAGGAGGGCATTGACATCACAGTTCAGATGACTCTTCAAACACAACATCCTCATCCCTCCTCCAGAGTGCAGGCACTGTATTTTCAACCATCAGGACTCCGGTCCATCTAACTAGTTTCCCTGAATCCCTTCTTAAATGTTACCTTGCTCAAACATCAACTGCATGTCAAATAATAAAAGCCATTTGCCTCCACCTACTTCTGTCTAATATGCTCACACAAGCCTGTTAGATGCTCAAGCCCTAACACTCAAAACTTCCTTAACCCCCTCCCTCGAACCTTTCCTATTTTCCTCCATCCTCTCTAAATGTCCAAACCATCTCAACAGCTTCTCCTCAGTTCTCTGAATAATAGTTTTGGTAACTCAACACCTCCTCCTAATATCAAAACTCTGAATTCTCTGCATAATATTCACACCATACAATGCCTTCAAACATGACATCTCTACTGCCTCCAGCCTCCTTGCAGCAACATTCAAAACCCATGCTTCACATCCATACAACAATGTTGGTACCACTATAATCTATTACATTCCCTTTATGTCTACATGGAAGGACCAGGGAACACATGATGACACCATACAAAATACTTAAGAGGAATTGATGTCAGATAGGAACAGGCTGTTTGAGAGGTGGGAAACAGAAACTCAGGGGCATAGCTGGAACCTAAAGACATTGATGAATCACAGGGGTCAGGAAGTGTTTCTTCAGTTTCAGGGTGGTCAGGAGTGGAATGACCTCGACGAAGAAGTTGGTGAAGGCAATTCCATATGTAGCTTTAAGAGCAGATATGATAGGGCCCATGAGGCTAGAAGGGAGGGAATCTGGCAAGCTGCAACCACATATAGATGAGTACACATATACACACACAAAAGAAAACAGAAATCACAGAATTTTAAACTAATACTATGTCTGGGTACAGGGGCCATGAGGGTCCAGAATGCACCCTTAATTTCCTACTGAAAAATAAGTTATATGTACCAGGTATATATGCAAATTCACCATCCACAAGCCTCTGTAAGAACACATCCTCATGGATGCTGAAGAAGTACACTATGCACTGTATTCTTATAATCTTTACTTTCTTAAGTGTATCTTGTATCAGTTCTTAAATCTGTAAATTTTCTCTCCAATTACCTCAGGAGAGTAGGTTAAAAAATAAACTACCTGGAGCAAGATTCTGGTAACCCATTTTCTTGTTTGTAACAACCACGTACTGTACTTGAATCTAAAGAGAATGAATGCTACTCTAAGTCTTAGGTAGTGCAATTACCTATTTGTAGCTATAGAAGCAGAGCTATGCTCACAGTGTCCTGTCTTCAATAATTTGTTAATCATACAATTTTTTAAAATTTCCAATGGCTAAAGCACCTACTACATCCTCTTGTAATTCATTCCATTAATCTACCACTGCTCATGAAGAAAAATTTCCTGGTATCCCTTCAACTCTACTTTTTCTTAATTTACATCTGTATAGCAGAGCATGACTAGAAAAATAAGTCACACGATTTTAAAATAATGATTTGCAAAAATCATAACATACATAACTGTAAATGATCATCTGTCATAGTTTCAAATCATGTCCATTCTCTGAATTTAAAGTAATATATAATGTATAAAATATAAAAATGAAGTTCATAGGTGTTAACTTACCATTGTCAATTATGAGAGGTAATCCTCTGTAACTTGTATCATATGGATGAACAGGATCTGGCACTGACCGAGCATCCTTGAGTTCAAAGATTTGAACCGTTTCATCTGAAACTATGCAAACAATGTAGTTATCATCCTGCACATGTAAAGTTTACACATCATAATGGTATTTAAATGTCATCACCTACATCAATTCAAAAATAAATTTTGGCGTTAATAATTGCTATGGAATGTTATTTCGTTTATATAATAATGAGGAGGAGGGAAGCCTTGCTGTGAGAGAGGTGAGTCTTGTGCTTAGCAGGTGGAGAACTCATACATACATTATTATATCTATTGACAAACATGTTTAAACTTATCATATGTACTGAATGAGTGCTTTTAAAGGTAGTATATCATGCATGGAATTTAAAGATTTAGATCTAACAGAGCTAAGGTTGCCCATGAAACTAAAATAGGGTATCAGATAATTTCTGATTATGACACTAGAAGGTTATAATTATTATTATTACAATGAGAAATAAGCACGAAACCCACAAGGGTCTAGAAGGTAATAAGATGACCTGGATAAGTCAATGTGGTTGGAGAAGTGGCAGATGTAGTTACAATTATCATACATAGTAATATGTGTAAATTACCTAGGATAACCCCCCAAAAAAAGTCAAAGTTATAAGAGGGATAAGATTTTGTTTGTATTTTTAACCTCGGAGGGTTAGCAACCCAGAAAAGCCAGTGTGTCTTCGAGGGACTGTCTGTCTTATTTCCATTGTAGTCCTCAATCTTGGCCTCCAGGGTGTGACCCACACCAGTCCACTAATACCCAGGTACCTACTTACTTGCTAGGTGAACGAGGACAACAGATTTAAGGAAACACGCCCGATGTTTTCACCCTCACCGGGGATCGAACCACGAACATTCAGCGTGTGAAGCAAGTGCGCTGCCTACCAGGCCTCGGGACTTATTTCCATTGGGGTCCTTGGGTAATATGAGGGAATTAGGTTTGATCCAAGGAAGGGAAGAGTAGCTTCCATTCCATTGGATCAAAAGTCTTTCAAGATAATCAAGGCATCCCCCGTGAATAGAGCGGTAAATCAAACAACTTACTATTGACAGCCATAGCAGCGTCTGCTGAGCAGCAGTGTTGTTGTTATTAAGGTTGTTAAGGGTCGTCAAAGCTTACGCTGTGTTGAAATTTGCTTCCCGGGAGTTCGCATAGCCAAACAGCACACTCTCTCACAAATTATTTACGTTGATGGTTCTGTTCACCAATCCACTGGTGCAGCTGGTAGTGCTGCTGTTGTCATACAGAGTGATGGCTCTCTTAAAGAAATTGGAGCACGCATCAATAACTGGGCCTCTACCCTTCAGACAGAACTGTTTGCCATACTCCTTGCACTCAAATGCGTCCATGTATCTAAGGTTAACTCTCTAATTGTAACTGATTCTCTGTCATCCATAAATGCTCTCAACTCACCAAGTATAACTTGTAGCATGCTCGTGTCAGAAGCCAGGCACAGGTATGGTAGGATTCTGGATAGTAGAGTCAGAGTGCACATGCTGTGGATTCCATCTCACATTGGTCTTCAGATGCATGATAGAACTGATAAATTGGCTAAGTTTTATGCTTTCAAAGAGGGGATAGATTACAATCTTGGCTTGTCAGTTAGCAGTTTGAGAACAATAATACGAAAAGAACTTCAACTGAATTTTATTGACTTAAGACTCAGGGAGTTTGACACCAGTCAGTCCATCTATCATCATTCTATCATGCAGGAGGAGTCACATGTCTATGGTGCATCCAACAAAATAAGCAGACTCTTGGATGTCACTACCGCCCGCCTCCGGCTGGGTTACAAGTATCTTTGGCAGGTTAAATCACCACCACCAGATGTAGACCAAACAAGATGTAAACTTTGCCAGTTGGATTATTGTCACACCCTGCGTCATTATGTACTGGAGTGCGATAAAATTAATGAATTCAGAGACTACTCATTCAGAAATGTTCAAGATATGTCAAAGTATTTTATCCACAGTGGTATATTACAGACCATTCTGGAAAAATACCCTGACTTTGCTCCCTGTAAATAAAGCATTGACACGTGTGTGTGTGTGTGTGTGTATGTACATGTGTGTATGTGTATGTGTGTATGTATATACATGTATGCGTGTGTATGTGTATATGTATATGTATGTGTGTGTGTGACCCAACAATTAAAATTTGCACCAATAACTCATTACAGTTGTGGCTGGGTGTAGACTAATAGATTGCTCATTGCTTTATAATTTGTTCATGAGTGCAACCATGTACAGACGTAAGTTAATTTACTTACATGATTCATTACCTTGTAACTAGTGAATTAATTACCATTGTACCTTGTTCAGCTATCAAAACTTTGGGGCCCAGTCTCTGGACCCTATATATACCTCTGTAATCTGCAAATACCTTTGTAACTTGTCATGATTGTGACCATCTGAGTTCATTACCTTTGTAACTTGCTCAGCTATCAAACTTTGAGGTCCAGTCCCTGGACCCATTATGTACCTCTGTAATCTTTTGACTACCGCCCACAGGATGGGTATGGGGTGCATAATAAAGATATCAAACTAACTAAGGGAGTTCGCAAATATATATGTTGGCCAAGGAATGGACGAGAATTATGAAGAAAATAAAGTTTCGTTTGCCAAAAAAAAAGAGATTGGGAGCAATGAGTTAGCAGTTAGTTCAAGTAGATCTCTTACCTAAACCCCGGCAAAGCCAGACACCCCAGTGGAAATAAGTCCCTTTATTTATTTCTCTGGATTATCGTAAGTAATTTACACTATGTATGATAATTATACTTTTATGTACCTGTGCCTAAATAAACTTACTTAGTTACCCCCATTCATTCCCCATTTAATTAAGTCAACATTAACAGGCTTTTTCTCTAGTCCACTAACTCTACTGTTTACAAAGTTAATTATTTTCACCGAATCAATGACGTCATCTATATTGATGCTGTTGAAGGGCTTTTGATCTGAGAATTTGGAGACGTCTTCCATTTCCTTGAATCAAACCTCATTAATCCATTTTCTCAGGCGCTGTATAATCCTTACGGGTTCAGCGCTTTCCCGTGAATATGATAATTATAGTATGGCATTATTATAACGTTATTATCCCGTAACTCGATCGCTAACGCACACACTGAGGTTCGGGGTTTGAATCTCCTCCGGTACGGCTGGAAAACATTAGGGACGTGTTTCCATAAGACACCTGCTGTCCCTGTTTACCCATCAGTAAAATAGGTACCTGGGTGTTAGTGTACTGGTGTGGGTCTCATCCTGGGACAAAACTGACCTAATTTGCCCGAAATGCTCTGCATAACAAGGGACTTTCTATATAGTAGTATGTCATTGATATCAGCTATGGTCTGTATACCTTGTACATGTACTTGTAGTAAATAAAGATATTATTATTAATCAAAGAAAATATAAAAATAATGGATTACTATGACCTTGTAAAATGTTATTATATACAATGTAATTAAATATAATGGCCTGGTGGCTTGAGCTCTCGCTTCACACACGGAGGGCCCGGGTTCGATTCCCGGCGGGTGGAAACATTTCGACGTGTTTCCTTACACCTGTTGTCATGTTCACCTAGCAGCAAATAGGTACCTGGGTTGTTAGTCGACTGGTGTGGGTCGAATCCTGGGGGACAAGATTAAGGACCCCAATGGAAATAAGACAGTCCTCGATGACGCACTGACTTTCTTGGGTTATCCTGGGTGGCTAACCCTCCGGGGTTAAAAATCCGAAGAAATCTTATCTTATCTTTATCTTAATAATACCTGGAGTATACCTGGAGAGAGTTCCAGGGGTCAAGGCCCCCGCGGCCCGGTCTGTGACCAGGCATCATGTTGGATCAGAGCCTGATCAACCAGGCTGTTACTGCTGGCCGCACGCAATCCAACGTACGAACCACAGCCTGGCTGGTCAGGCACCGACTTTAGGTGCCTGTCCAGTGCCTGCTTGAAGACAGCCAGGGGTTTGTTGGTAATCCCCCTGATGTATGCTGGGAGGCAGTTGAACAGTCTTGGGCCCCTGACACTTATTGTGTTGTCTCTCAACGTGCTAGTGGCACCCCTGCTTTTCATTGGGGGGATGTTACATCGCCTGCCGAGTCTTTTGCTTTCGTAGGGAGTGATTCTCGTGTGCAAGTTTGGTACTAATCCCTCGAGAATTTTCCAAGTGTTTATAATAATGTATCTCTCCCGCCTGCGTTCTAGGGAGTACAGGTTTTGGAACTTCAAGCGTTCCCAGTAATTGAGGTGGTTTATCGCAGTTATGTGTGCCGTGAAGGTTCTCTGTACATTTTCTAGGTCAGCAATTTCACCTGCCTTGAAAGGTGCAGTTAGTGTGCAGCAATATTCCAACCTAGATAGAACAAGCGACCTGAAAAGTGTCAACATGGGCTTGGTATCCATGGTTTTGAAGGTTCTCATTATTAGTAAAAATAAAAGGAAGGATATAGTAATAATAGAAGAATGGAGGAATTAGGCCAATTGCAATGGGCAACACTTTTCGCCGCCTCGTTTCCAAAGCTGCTGTCCATGATGCTTCAACCAAACCAGCTTGGCTTTGGGGGTCTGTCAAGGAAGTGTTAGTTAGTTTAATATTTTTATGCACCCCATACCCATCCTGTGGGCGGTAGTCAAAAGATTACAGAGGTACATAATTGGTCCAGAGACTGGACTCCAAAGTTTTGATAGCTGAACAAGTTACAGCGGTAATGAACTAGATCTGGTCACAATCATGACAAGTTGCAAAGGTAATGAGCTCCAGGTAGAGCTGGTCACACTCATGACAAGTTACAAAGGTAATGAACTAGAGCTGGTCAATCATGACAAGTTGCAAAGGTAATGAGCTCCAGGTAGAGCTAGTCACAATCATGATAGTTACAAAGGTAATGAATCATAAACACGTCCATACATGGTTACAATCATGAACAAATGACAGAGTAATGAGCAATATTCTAGGGAATGCATCCATTGCCCCAACAACAGATATTGCAAGGTGCCTGTCCCTCTTCGGCAGGACAGCCAGACAGCAGGTTGCGCCAGGATCTGCTGCTTTCAGGAACACCATCGCTAGCAGCCCGAGGGAGAGCAGCCCTGGGGACGTGTCAACGTCCTGGTGGACGCTAGTTTGATTGCAGATCCCAGGCCCTCTCTGTCTGCTGGGAGGGGTTGTTGGTCGTTCCCACCTGGAGCCCTCCGGGTGCCCAGACATCCACTATGGGCACGGATGTTGAAGCTTGATGAACTGAGTGCACACTGCCAGTGGCACACCTGACAGCTGCCTCGCGGTCGAACTCCACGGCGCTGCCCCTGCAGTGGAAGTTCCCGTGAGCCTGGCACACCCTGTGCCATCGTGGGCTGGGAGGGATAATAGGTCAAGGAAGTGAAGCAGCGGTTCATGCACCAAGGGCGTATATCGACAACCTGCCTGAGGACAATGCAGTGCTAAAATTAAATTTCAAGAATGCATTTAATCTCCTAAAAAGAGACCAGTCAGACTGACCAGTGAGCTAAACATCTGGTTCCTGGATGATGGCACACTAGCAGGTACAAAGGAGTCCCTTCTAGATGATCTTACACAGGTGATGACACGGGGACATGAAATGGGTCTCATCCTGAATCCATCCAAATGTGAAATCATCTCAATCAATCAACAAGTGATAGATGCAGTGAGATCAAAACTACCAGGAGCATCAGTCATTGCCCCCATAAATAGTGTCTTGCTTGGAGCACCTCTGGGAAGCGATGCCATTGACACAATTCTCAGGAAGAAACTGGAAGAATTGAGGAGAATGGAACAACGAATAGGCAATCTTGACACCCATGAAGCCTTGTACCTTCTCACAAAATGCTTGTGTCTGCCCAGGTTGACATATTTCCTAAGATGTGCACCTTCATATGATAACCCTATACTGCACGAATATGACAGTATCCTGAGGCAGATCTTTACTAAAGTACTTAACCTTACTCTAGAAGATGGGCAGTGGGACCAAGCTACACTCCCAGTCAGACTAGGAGGCATTGGTGTCCTCAGGTCATCACAGATTGCGCTACCTGCTTTCCTGTCCTCATGCATTGCATCCAGAGGGCTTGTAGCAGCTGCTTACCCCAACAACTACAAACAGTCGCACTGGGATGGCCCAATAGTAGAGAATATAGCCTCAACAATGCTTCAGTGTGTGTCAGGGAAGGATAGAGCCCGCCTCCTGGCAGTAAGAGCTCCTCATGCAGGGGACTTTCTGTTGGCTGTTCCCAACTCCAGCCTTGGCACACGCCTCGACCCACAGACCATCCGCATTAGTGTTGCCCTTCGACTTGCCGCCCCTATTCTCGCCGAACACAGGTGTATTTGTGGCAGTGAAGCAGCAGACCGATTCGGGTACCATGGTCTTGTGTGTCGTAAATCCGATGGAAAGATTGCAAGACATGAAGAGGTTAATAACATTATCAAGAGGAGCCTCACAACAGCCGGATGCCCAGCAGTAATGGAGCTACCCCAACTATGCAGATCTGATGGCAGCCACGTCTGTCTCGCGCTCAGCAGACGGATGATCAAGCCTCCACCACCTCTTGAGCTGAATGACCCATATGGGTTTAGCGCTTAACATGATTTAAACAAACAAACGATGGCAGCCAAAAGCGTCCAGATGGTATCACCCTTCAAGCCTGGACAGACGGCAAGCAGGTGGTGTGGGACTACACATGTGCATCTACCTTGGCTGATACCTATCTCCAATACACCAGGAAGGAAAGAGGGGCAGCTGCCAGCTTCAGGGAGTCCCAAAAGTCGAGAAAATACGTAGAACTTTCCCATTATTATATGTTTGTTCCTATAGGCTCGGAGACCCTTGGCTCATGGGGAAAGAGTGCATCGAAGTTTCTCAAGGAGCTGGGCAAAAGACTCAACAGGGTAACTAGGGATCCCAAGGCAGCTAGTTTTCTGTTCCAGCAACTCAGCGCTGCTGTTCAGAGGGGTAATGCATGCTGTATTTTGGGCACGCGCCCAAACACGTAACAACAATATGTACTAGACATGTATCTCTCGCACCTCATGTACTGTATATGCCATCTTTATATCAACAATGTATCTCTTAAATCTTTTGTACCATATTATGTAATAAAATTTTCCTATTGGTAAAAAAAAAAAATTGAAAATATGGGGTAGTAGGGAAAGTGGAATATTCAAATGGCTTCAGTAAGAAATAAAAAAATTCTTCCTTGAAGCATTTTTATCCACTTCTCCGTGGCTATGGGTCCCACAATTTGCACCAGAGGTGGACCCCATCCAGTAATAAGTTATAATGATAATAATAATAATTAGTTATAATACTAATGCTAATAATAATAATAATAATAATAATAATAATAATAATAATAATAATAATAATAATAATAGATGGCAAATAGTAACATGAGTAAATTAAAACAGATACTATAAGAAAATATCACCCAATAACTAAAACTTGTTCCTGATGTCTCTTTTGTGTTATCAAACTTTTTTAAACAATAAAATTGAACTATTGCCTTCTTGTGTGCCTAACAATGTTCTGTTACATGTAAACTATATCACTTGTATACTGCAGAAAATAAATTATTATTATTATTATTATTATTATTATTATTATTATTATGGAACTCAGATAATGAATATTGGTATAATTTTTTTTAGCTGAAAATTTAAGCTGGTATTAATATGAATTCAAGCCTTTTAAAATTATTTCTTATAATCAATATGATAATATAAGGCTGTAGTGTAGTAGGTCATCTCTATATACATAAAATGGAAATATAAATTCCCCCCAAAAATTCCTGATTTTTTTTTACGCCACTTTAAAAACTCTTGTGAAAATAACTTTGTTTACACCGCCATGACAACAGCAGAAGTACGACAAGCGGAAAACACATGTATTCCCTCATATAACGTCATTTTTTACTTTTATGCCTTTAACCACATCCATATAAAAATAATAGAGCAGAATAAGTCATTCCTTTCTATCTAAATATCCTTAGAAGTGTGTATTTTAATATTTAGGGGAAGATTTATTTGGCATCGTTCCAGTTCTCCGCCATATTTGGCTTGACGTATCATTCCTTTTAAGTACATGATCTTCCTGATAGTATAGATTGTAATAGATAACTTATCGCGATATAAGATAAGTGGCGCTGGAACGTAGAGAAGCAGTTAGTGGAGTATAGAGGAGCAGAGGTGGAGGCAACGCGGGTGTCAGGGCCAAAAAAATGGATGATCTAGGTGAGTGGGCGGCAGGTGGCCCTCACGAGAGGTTTAAATGATTATTCTTGTCACTCTCCACTCTTCAAGGGAGGTACCTTGATGCCGGTCATGGGCCCTTGATTAATTGTTACTCATTCCTCACTTTAAAGGAGGTGTCTTGATGCCAATTATGGGTTCTTGATCAGTGGTTACTAAGTTACTCCTCCCTTTAAATGAGTTTTGATGCTAATTATGGGCTCTTGATCATTGGTTACTGAGTTACTCCCTTTAAAGAGGTGTTTTGATGCCAGTCATGGGTTGTTGATCATTGGTTACTTGAGTTACTCCTCCCTTTAAAGGTGCCTTGATTCTAGTTATGGGCTCTTGATTCAGTTATTACTGATTTATTCCTCCTTTAAAAGTGCCTTGATGCTAGTTATGGGCTCTTGATCAGTGGTTACTGAGTTATTCCTCCCTTAAATGTGCTTTGATGTCAGTCACAATCACTTAATCAATTGTTACCCATTAAAGAAGGTACCTTGATGCCAGTAATGGGCTCTTGATCAGTGGTTATTCTATATGATATGTCTACTAATTTATACTATGAATATGTACTTTTCCATATAAGAAATCTTGATATCAAATGTATCTTGTTGAAAAATGAAATTATTATTATTATTATCATCATCATCATCTATGAGTGAACTGTTGGGATGCAGGTAAAGACAGTGTTTATATGATGATGGTCTGAAGATAAGATAAGCTTTATTTTTATTTACTACCCTTCAAGGGAGGAGGTGCCTTGTTGTTGGTACAAGGCTCTTGTTCCAAAGAATTGGAGCTACACTCCCTTTCCTTGGATCTAATCTGATTACCTTCCATTCCCCAGGTGATATACTATATGATCCCTCCTGGTTTAGTGCTCTCTGGGGAATATACTACTACATTTGCTGCAAGAACAACTACTACTACTACTACTTTTTCTGTTGATGCTACTGCTAACTTTTACTATTATTATTACTAATACTACTACCACTGCTACTACTGTTTACTACTATTAATAATAATATCTACCACTAATAATACTGCCACTACTGTTATTATCCTACTACCACTATAATTCCACAAAATTACTACTTTTACTTCTTCTATTACCACTACTACTGCAATTATTACTACTACTGCTGCTATGACTACTATTCTACCATTACTATTATTACTCCTGTGACAGTAGTGCAACTATGAATACCATACTACTGCTTCTACTACAATTAATTATATATAGTATATACATAATAGTATATATATATATATATATATATATATATATATATATATATATATATATTTACCTGGAGTTTACCTGGAGAGAATTCCAGGGGTCAACGCCCCTGCAGCCTGGTCTGTGACCAGGCCTCATGTTGGACCAGAGCCTGATCAACCAGGCTGTTACTGCTGGCCGCACGCAGTCCAACGTACGAACCACAGCCTGGCTGGTCAGGTACCGACTTTAGGTGCCTGTCCAGTGCCTGCTTGAAGACAGCCAGGGGTTTGTTGGTAATCCCCCTTATGTATGCTGGGAGGCAGTTGAACAATCTTGGGCCCCTGACACTTATTGTGTTGTCCCTCAACGTGCTAGTGGCACCCCTGCTTTTCATTGGGGGATGTTACATCACCTGCCGAGTCTTTTGCTTTCGTAGGGAGTGATTTTCGTGTGCAAGTTTGGTACTAATCCCTCGAGAATTTTCCACGTGTATATAACAATGTATCTCTCCTGCCTGCGTTCTAGGGAGTACAGGTTTAGAAACTTCAAGCGTTCCCAGTAATTGAGGTGATTTATCACAGTTATCCGTGCCGTGAAGGTTCTCTGCACATTTTCAAGGTCAGCAATTTCACCTGCCTTGAAAGGTGCAGTTAATGTGCAGCAATATTCCAGCCTAGATAGAACAAGCGATTTGTAAAGTGTCAACATGGGCTTTGCATCCCTGGTTTTGAAGGTTCTCATTATCCATCCATCCACACAAACTCTCTCTCTCTCAGTAAACAATTCCCTCGTAAATTGACCTTAATATAAGCTGTCAATTAAATTGACATAAATGTTGAATAAAGTGTCTGGCAGAGAAGGTATATATATATATATATATATATATATATATATATATATATATATATATATATATATATATATATATATATACACATACAGTGGCTCGGTTAACGATATTTTTCGTTCCAGAATGCTGTTCAAGTGCCATTACCAAACTAATTTATCCCCATAAGGAATAATGTAAAATAGACTATTCCTTTTTAGATCCCCAAAAATACACTTACAAAAGCATTTAAAAAAATAAACTTACATAAAAGGGCGAGTTTGGGGACCATCGTTAACCGAGGTACCACTGTATATATACATATATATATATATATATATATATATATTTATTTATTTATTTATCAATATAATAATATAATAATTTTAAATTAGATATTTTCAATTCATATACAGTGTTTGTTTAATATATTATTTGTATTTATCCACAGGTAAGAATTTGTCCTCTTGATGGTGAGTACTGTTATAGCAGCAGGTGAGTACTGTTATAGCAGCAGGTGAGTACTGTTATAGTAGCAGGTGAGTACTGTTGTAGTATCAGGTGAGTAC
Organism: Cherax destructor; assembly: GCA_009830355.1. Classification (NCBI taxonomy): domain Eukaryota; kingdom Metazoa; phylum Arthropoda; class Malacostraca; order Decapoda; family Parastacidae; genus Cherax; species Cherax destructor. The sequence continues at coordinate 62,352 of WNWK01003137.1, read as the reverse complement.
TGTTGTAGCAGCAGGTGAGTACTGTTATAGCAGCAGGTGAGTACTGTTATAGTAGCAGGTGAGTACTGTTGTAGCAGCAGGTGAGTACTGTTATAGCAGCAGGTGAGTACTGTTATAGCAGCAGGTGAGTACTGTTGTAGCAGCAGGTGAGTACTGTTATAGCAGCAGATGAGGACAGTTATAGCAGCAGTGACTACCATTATTGCAGATGAGTACTGTTATACGTATCAGCAGAGTACAAATATAGAAAAAAGTGAGTACACTCATAGAAACAGTTGGTGGTGTTGTTGGTTGTGGTGGTGTGGGTAGGCTGGTAGGTGGTGTGGGTAGTCTGGTAGGTGGTGTGGGTAGTCTGGTAGGTGGTGTGGGTAGGCTGGTAGGTGGTGTGGGTAGTCTGGTAGGTGGTGTGGGTAGGCTGGTAGGTGGTGTGGGTAGGCTGGTAGGTGGTGTGGGAAGGCTGGTAGGTGGTGTGGGTAGTCTGGTAGGTGGTGTGGGTAGTCTGGTAGGTGGTGTGGGTAGGCTGGTAGGTGGTGTGGGAAGGCTGGTAGGTGGTGTGGGTAGGGTGGTAGGTGGTGTGGGTAGTCTGGTAGGTGGTGTGGGTAGGGTGGTAGGTGGTGTGGGTAGGGTGGTAGGTGGTGTGGGTAGGGTGGTAGGGGGTGTTGGTAGGCTGGTAGGTGGTGTGGGTAGGCTGGTAGGTGTGGATAGGCTGGTAGGTGGTGTGGGTAGGCTGGTAGGTGGTGTGGGTGGGCTGGTAGGGGGTGTGGGTAGGCTGGTAGGTGGTGTGGGTAGGGTGGTAGGTTGTGTGGGTGGGCTGGTAGGTGGTGTGGGTAGGCTGGTAGGTGGTGTGGGTAGGTTGGTAGGTGGTGTGGGTTGGCTGGTAGGTGGTGTGGGTGGGCTGGTAAGTGGTGTGGGTAGGCTGGTAGGTGGTGTGGCTGGGCTGGTAGGTGGTGTGGCTGGGTTGGTAGGTGGTGTGGGTAGGTTGGTAGGTGGTGTGGGTAGGCTGGTAGGTGGTGTGGCTGGGCTGGTAGGTGGTGTGGGTAGGTTGGTAGGTGGTGTGGGTAGGCTGGTAGGTGGTGTGGGTAGGCTGGTAGGTGGTGTGGGTAGGTTGGTAGGTGGTGTGGGTGGGCTGGTAGGAGGTGTGGGTAGGGTGGTAGGTGGTGTGGGTGGGCTGGTAGGTGGTGTGGGTAGGCTGGTAGGTGGTGTGGCTAGGCTGGTAGGTGGTGTGGGTAGGCTGGTAGGTGGTGTGGCTGGGTTGGTAGGTGGTGTGGGTAGGTTGGTAGGTGGTGTGGCTGGGCTGGTAGGTGGTGTGGCTGGGCTGGTAGGTGGTGTGGGTAGGCTGGTAGATGGTGTGGGTAGGGTGGTAGGTGGTGTGGGTAGGGTGGTAGGTGGTTTGGGTGGGCTGGTAGGTAGGGTGGTCTCAGTGTTGTGAGAGGTGGGGCAGGGAGAGGCAGCAAGCTAGTTGGTTACCCACACTCACGACCACTAGTGAAGTATCTATATCTAACATTTCATATATATATATATATATATATATATATATATATATATATATATATATATATATATATATATATATATATATATATATATATATAGAATGTCATCAAATGATAATATATACATCATTACAATGATAAAAGGATGTTGGGGTACATTTATAATAATGTATCAGTGACAGAATGATAGGAAATACAATGAGACGGAAATACAGTGACAGAATGATCCAAGTGACGGAAATGCGGTGATAAAATGATCCAACTGTTGGAAATGCAGCGATAGAATGATCAATCATTGATAGAATTATCCAGTTGTTGGAAATACAGTGATAGAATGATCCAATTGTTGGAAATACAGTGAGAGAATGAGCCAATTGTTGGAAATACAGTGCTAGAATGATTCATCAGAGATAGAGTGATCCAACTGTTGGAAATACGTACAGTGAAAAAATTATTCATAAGTGATATAATGATCCAGGTGAAGGAAATACAGTGATAGAATGATACAACTGACGGAAATGGTGATTGAATGATCCAAGTGACGGAAATTCATTTATAAAATGATCCAACTCACGGAAATTCATTGATAAAATGATCCAACTCACGGAAATACAGTGACAGAATGATCCAACTGACGGAAATCCATTGATAGAATGATCCATCATTGATAGAATGATCCATCATTGATAGAATGATCCATCATTGATAGAATGATCCATCATTGATAGAATGGTCCATCATTGATAGAATGGTCCATCATTGATATAATGGTCCATCATTGATAGAATGATCCATCATTGATAGAATGATCCATCATTGATAGAATGGTCCATCACTGATAGACTGATCCATCATTGATAGCATGATCCATCATTGATAGAATGATTCGTCACTGATAGAATGATCCATCATTCAGTAATAGTGTGGTTACGGTAATTCACTGACACCCAAAGCTTAACATTTATGAAAAAAAAAATCGGTCGGTATGTGTGACTGGTGGTGTACAGGTGGTGTGGTATACAGTAAACCCTGCTAATTGATACCGACAAATTGCTTTAGAAAGACACGTGAGCCAATACTTGGACATGTCTATTAGAAAACGTTTCGGTCCTGGGACCCTGAACCGAAAGTTTAGGTCACGTGTCTTTAAAAAAAAGACGTGTCGTGGACAGCCTGTTTTAAAAACTCCTTCACAAACCAACCCTCATGTCTTGGTTTTATCTGTCATGTCATGGATGGTCTGGGACCAGGGAGCCGTGGGCGGACCGGGGAGCCGTCGGTGGACCGGGGAGCCGTCGGTGGACCGGGGAGCCGTGAAACATTCTATCCCTGTCCACCTTGTCAATTCCTCTCAGTATTTTATACATCGTTATCACGTTCCCCCTATCCTCTAATGTCATCAGGTTGAGTTCCCTTAACCTCTCCTCGTAAGACATACCCCTTAGCTCAGAGACTAGTCTTGTTGCAAACTTTTGCACTGTGTGTGTGTGTGTGGATTTGCAATAGATTGGGTAGCAATGTTTGTCTGGCTATAAATGTATGGAGACTCGTTAACAAACATGTTTTCTGTCTTAGGCGTTTACTCTGCACGTGTGTCTGGATTTTCTTTTTCATAGCCTTACAGAGTATGCATGTCAAGGCTACCAGCCTGTACTCACCTAGTTGTACTCACCTAGTTGTGGTTGCAGGGGTCGAGACATAGCTCCTGGCCCCGCCTCTTCACTGGCCGCTACTGGGTCACTCTCCCTGCGCCATGAGCTTTATCATACCTCTTCTGTGTATGGAACCTGCCTCCACTACATCGCTTCCCAAGCTATTCCACTTCCCGACTACTCTGTGACTGAAGAAATACTTCCTAACATCCCTGTGATTCATCTGAGTCTTCAACTTCCAACTGTGTCCCCTTGTTGCTGTGTCCCATCTTTGGAACATTCTGTGTGTGTGTGTGTGTGTGTGTGTGTGTGTGTGTTTCCCTAGCAGCAATATTTAGATGTGGGGTAAACATGGAGCTGGTGTTGAACCCCCACCTGTCATGATGTTGAACCCCCACCTGTCATGATGTTGAACCCCCACCTGTCATAGCGAGGTTTCCCTCTCATATTCCATTACACAGGATGCGTTTTCCCTCTCACATTCCATCACACAGAAGGGGTTTCCCTCTCATTCCATCACACAGAAAGGGTTTCCCCTCATATTCCATCACACAGAAGGGGGTTTCCCACTCATTCCATCACACAGAAGGGGTTTCCCCTCATATTCCATCACACAGGATGGGGTTTCATACATAGGATTGAAATTTGTGAGATCAGCTAGGAGAATTCAGTCAGTAGTGAGGATACGGGTCCCCAGGAAATGGGGGATGATGATGTGTGTGTGTGTGTGTGTGTGTGTTAGTTACCATTTTCTCCTAGGCACATGTCGATTAGACACTAGGTCTGTTGTATATATGTGTGTGTGTGTGTGTATGTGTGTGTGTGTGTGTGTGTGTGTGTGTGTGAGGGTCATGGGTATGTGTATGGTGGGTGATGGGTGTGTGGCTGGGTGTGGTGACTTAGGTAAAAATAAATAACAAAAAAGGCACAATACCGTGACTGGAACAATACACACACAACCCGCACATATAAAAGAGAGGAGCTTACGACGACGTTTCGGCCCGACTTGGACCATTTACAAAGTCACACTAACACACAGAGACAGAGGAAGGGTATTTATAGGCAGGCAGACAGGGGAGGGTACAAGAGAGTGGGGAAATGTAGGAGTAGTGGTAGTAGTGGTAGTAGTAAAGGTAGTAGAAAAGGTAGTAGAGTAGACAGTCATATGGGAAGGAGCACTGCTATGAGGCTAGCGGCCCGCCTTCGTCACTCTCAAGACTTCATCGAACGTGTTCGCTCTCTCCCGACCTGTAAGATGCTTAGTCTTGATGTCGAGTCCCTCTTCACTAATGTCCCTCTGGATGATGTCCTTAATTTTCTCGGAGAGAAGGCCAATGAAGGGTTACTTCATCTCCCTATACCTACTGATGTCTTTCTTGATCTTATCCGACTTTGCGTGGACTCTAACTCCTTTTCCTTTCAAGGTAAATATTATTCTCAAACCTTTGGTGTCGCTATGGGCTCTCCTCTATCTCCTGTTCTTGCTAATCTTTATATGGAATACTTCGAGACTGTTCTTCTTCCCACTATTGATGTACGTCCTTCACTCTGGCTCCGCTATGTAGATGACATCTTTGCTCTTTGGCCTCATGACTTAAGTCTCTTCCAACCTTTTCTTGATGCTCTTAATAATCTTGCCCCTTCCATTAAGTTTAAAGCTGATTGGGAATCTAATTCTTTGCTTCCTTTCCTTGATGTTCATGTCCACCGTTCAGTTACAGGTTTTGCCTTCTCCGTGTACCGCAAGCCTATGCACAGTGGCATGTACATTCATTACTTCTCTTATCATGCCTCCTCTGTCAAGAAGAGTGTTCTTATCTCCCTCTTTCTCCGTGCTCTCCGCATCTGTGATCCTCAGTTTCTTGAAGCAGAAATTTCCACTCTTCATAATTCTTTTTCCCGCCTGGGCTACCCTTCCCATTTCATAGACTCTGCTTTCTCTCGTGCTAAACGGACTTTCTTCTCTCCTAAACCCTCTACTCCTGAGAACTCTCCAGTCCTCTGCCTTCCCTACATCTCTGGTCTCTCTAATCTCAGCAACTCTCTCCGTTCCTTAGACATCAAACTTACCTTTCGCCAAACTAACACTCTTCGCACTAATCTAGTTCATACCTCCCCTACCTCCACAGATTCTCCTGGTGTCTACTCTATTTCTTGCTCCTCCTGTCCTCTTCAGTACTTCGGAGAAACTGGCCGATCTCTTTCGACAGACTCAGGGAGCACAAAAATAGTGTTAGGCTTGCCGACACTAATAATGCTCTTTTCTGTCATGTCAGAGATCACAGTCATCCCATTGATTGGTCTTCTGCTAAAACTGTCTACCCTACGTCTAACTTTCATAGTCGCCGCCTGGTTGAATCCTCCCTTATACACAACTTTCCCTGTATGAATCTTAGCCCTGGCTTTGTCTCTGTTGATGCTTTCCTCTCTCATTACATTGTTAAATGCTCTAAACTTCAGAACACCCGTGACTTAACCTGATTCCTTCCCTGTCTTATCTTCCCCTTCTCCTTTTTTCTCCTTGGGTTTTCCTTTCTTTCTGTTCTTTCTTTTGCCTTGTATTTTCCTTCATTTTTTTCGCTTTTCTTCCCTCTCGTACCCCCCTTGCGGGCCGCTAGCCTCATAGCAGTGCTCCTTCCCATATGACTGTCTACTCTACTACCTTTTCTACTACCTTACTACTACCACTACTACCACTACTCCTACATTTCCCACTCTCTTGTACCCTCCCTGTCTGCCTGCCTATAAATACCCTTCCTCTGTCTCTGTGTGTTAGTGTGACTTTGTAAATGGTCCAAGTCGGGCCGAAACGTCGTCGTAAGCTCCTCTCTTTTATATGTGCGGGTTGTGTGTGTATAGGTAAAAATAAGTTCGTGTACTTATGGTCTAAAAGCATGACTCTTCCCTCGCTCGTATATTGAACCTTAGTAAAAAAATATAGTATGGCACCCAGGCTGGCACCATGGATGCCTGTTGAAGACCAGTCTCTTGGAGAGAAAATATGTTATATATATATATATATATATATATATATATATATATATATATATATATATATATATGCATCTTGCGATGCAAGATGGAAAACAACCACGGGGGGAATTGAAAGATCGCTCTAGGCCTTTCGTGTTGCAATCAACACATCAGGAGGAGGTTACAATGTTGCAGAAAAGGGGATAGCAAACACGTTCAGAGTGAGTGTTTTTGCTGGCAAACACGCTCACTCTGATTTGATCCAAGTGGAGAGTTTCTCCAGTTCCTTGGATCGAGAGCCGGTCAGCAGCATCAAGCACCCCCTTCCCAGACCATCGGCTTACGTAACCTGACCTCAGTGTCAATTTTATAATATATCAAGAAACCTTTTAAAAAGTCTAAGATGAAAAAATCGAGTGGTGCTAAAATCACCACGACTAGTGTGGCAGAGAACCATCCAGGGGGGTACTACCCTCCTCTCATGTGAGTGTGGAACACAGATAGTATGTTGGTAGACAAGAACCATCCTGGGGGGTACTATCCTCCTCTCATGTGAGTGTGGAACACAGATAGTATGTTGGTAGACAAGAACCATCCTGGGAGGTACTATCCTCCTCTCATGTGAGTGTGGAACACAGATAGTATGTTGGTAGAGAAGAACCATCCTGGGGGGTACTATCCTCCTCCCACACGGCGACGAACCCCACCCCTGCTCAACCTTGTGCACTATGGCAATACAACAGTATTGCCATACGAGTAAGATGAGAAGTAAATCTTACCAAGTTCCACTTACAATGAGTATTACTTAACCTGAATATTCCCACGTTAATTCTCGCTAGTTCTTGCTCCTCTAATCCTTGCTCTCCGCGTGAAGACTGTTGTAAGAGCGGGCCACGGACGCCATGATACCACTCACCAAAGCCCTACTCAATAAATATACGGGGGAAGGGAGGGGGGTGAAAAAATTCCTTATTTTTTTCTCAAAGACTTGTTTCCGTTATTTTTTCCATAAATATTCCTACCAAGGGACACGACGTAATCCAACGCAGCCTCGCTACCTTATTACAACAAGCGCAATTTAATTTAGCCTAATCCAACTAAATATATTTTAGATAGGTTTACAGTAATTTAATAATAAACAAACATAATGAAATATATTTTTTTTTTCGATAGGTTCAGAAAGATTTTTGCGAAATTATTGCATACACAAATTTTCGCTTGCCTTATTCGGCAAGAAGAGCGTTGCTATTTGAGCCAAAATCGCAGTTTTACTTATTCGGCACGACATATATGGTGAATGTTTGACCCAGGGCTGGTCATGGTGTAGGTCGGGTGAATGTTGCCTCGTACACGTGGGTTAAAGGTCAACTCTCACCACCATAACTTCGTATTGACGGTACAGTCTTCATAGCTGTCCCATGGCTGCCGAAGGGCTCTTGCTCCAAGGAATTAGAAACACCCTCCTGCGGATCAAACCTGATCACTTCTCACCACAGGCGTCGTTTAAACACTCCGAATTTAGCACGATTCTTTGTGAATAATAATAATAATAATGATAATGATAATGATAATAATAAGAGGTGTCAGATGTTGCATTGGGTGTGAGAGATAAACAATGGGTCAGTTTACAATATTAAGTCTGTGAGAGACAGGTGGTGGTAGTGGTGGTGGTAATGGTGGTGGTTCCCCTGTCCCCCTCCCAACGAGTGTCTCCCCCTGCTTAAAGATAGCCAGGTGGGAGGGAAGGGGTGATGAGAGAGAGTAGTTCAGCAGGTTGGAGGGAAGCAGAGCATCTGACAGCCCTGCAGACAGCTGCTGCCTCTCATTTTCACAGTATTTTAGTAAGATATAAACACACACAGCGTCTATCGACACATGCCATTGACAGCTGGTAACACACACACACACACACACACACACACATTGATAAATTTGACACACATATGCAACACTTGGGTATTTTTATTGTATTAGCGTTTCGCCACACAGTGGCCCTCATCAGTCCACTACGGAGAAGAATAATGGAGATAGGAAGGAAATGTAATCAGTCCATCAATCTTCAAAAGATTGAAAAGTGGCATTGTGTTACAAAACGCGGCGTCTAATAGTGAAGATATCTCCAGAGAGTGCCAGCAGGTCAACTTATTGACCTCCCTCTAGCCTCTTTCTGGTGTTGCAACACTTTGTTAGTTATAATTTGGTCCAATTATCCCATAAATTATGTGGCTTCTCAGTAGCGCTTTTGTTTTACAACGGGATGAATACAAACAAATTCAATAAAAGTTGAGATCTTGAATAACAGAAAGGTGTCGAAGTGGAAACGTTTACAATAAATGTAAATTAAATAATTACGGAAATTACACTTTTTTTATTATGCATGTACTTATTCTGTATATAAAATACATGGTGCTATGGGCACTTTGGATAAGATATTGTACACTATAATACTCTTTAACATGTACTACCTGGTACTTCGTTATGATGAGATGTACTCATAAGTACAAGAGTAATATAGGTGTGTGTGTGCTTGGTATGTACTCTGTTAAATTTAACTTAGAATGTGACTAAAACAAGTCCCATTCGCCAGACAGCAGTAATTCTCGAAGCAGCAGTGAGCAGCACAGCGTCAGGCCAGGAACTAGACCATAAACGACACTAACTGGGGACCATCAGCAAGTCCTCCACAAAAAGGCAAAAACTTCCTTAATACTGAAACCTAGTTCAGCAATTATAAATTCCCCGAGGACAGTGCGCAGATACCAGAACAATGTAGGTCGAGAGTTGAACCCGGGACCAGAGCTATAGTGTGTCTTACGACACACAACCTCTGAAAGCGTCAAATATCACTAAGTTTAAATACTCGGTGAACTGAGTTGCACAGAGTTACGACATGTTTGTCCCGGCTCACCAACGGAGACATTACCAAAAACAGTCTAAATAACACGAGCTAATGAGCACAGCGTTCTCTCCGAGAGGAGGAGGTGTGTCCTATGTGAGGAGCTGTGAGAGAGAGTAAGGAAGGTCCTGCAGATCCAACGTCGGTGACTCCTGCGGGTAGTCAGTTAGTAGCGCTGGCAGCCAGTCAATATTCTCTTTCAACGAGCACATTATTATTATAATAAAAAAGAAGCGCTAAACCTACAATCAACGAGCATATATGGCTGAGCACATAGGGCTGGTCACTCCCTCAGCCCTCAGGTTGAGGGACCGATCACCCCGAAACTACGTCTTTAAGAGGAATGGACTGATTACATCGTCTTCACATCTCTACTGCTTTTGGTAACTCTGTACTCGACTGAAGAAGTCTGCTGCGTAGGCGAAACGTTTCGGAATAAAGATACCTAACTATTGCACATGTGTCTTATCGACATTGAAGATGTAGTCTGAACACCTCGCAAGGAGCTGCAACTAGTTAGAAGACGCGGCTTCAAGGTAACATAACTCCCAAGGAGTTAGGAATATACTTTACCAGTCGGGTTTAAAGATGCGGGTCCGGGAGCTGGAGGTGAACCCCAGCACACAGCCAGCTGTGTAGACAAAGACATACGCAGCAAGACTTTCTTAAGTATACCCCACAGTGACTCAGAGCATCCTAATAAATTTAGAGAGAACAAAGTTAGATTACTGCTGAATATGTGGAACAAGAGGCTGAGGAGGAGGCAGTAGTGGGTGTTGTGTGTACTCAAGTATATGTACTTGAAGTAGCAGCTGGTGTTGTATGTACTCAGTATATGTACTTGAAGTAGCAGCTGGTGTTGTGTGTACTCAGTATATGTACTTGAAGTAGCAGCTGGTGTTGTGTGTACTCAGTATATGTACTTGAAGTAGCAGCTGGTGTTGTGTGTACTCAGTATATGTACTTGAAGTAGCAGCTGGTGTGTGTACTCAGTATATGTACTTGAAGTAGCAGCTGGTGTTGTGTGTACTCAGTATATGTACTTGAAGTAGCAGCTGGTGTTGTGTGTACTCAGTATATGTACTTGAAGTAGCAGCTGGTGTTGTGTGTACTCAGTATATGTACTTGAAGTAGCAGCTGGTGTTGTGTGTACTCAGTATATGTACTTGAAGTAGCAGCTGGTGTTGTGTGTACTCAGTATATGTACTTGAAGTAGCAGCTGGTGTTGTGTGTACTCAGTATATGTACTTGAAGTAGCAGCTGGTGTTGTGTGTACTCAGTATATGTACTTGAAGTAGCAGCTGGTGTTGTGTGTACTCAGTATATGTACTTGAAGTAGCAGCTGGTGTTGTGTGTACTCACTACAGGAGTGAAGTGTTGTCTTGCGGGGAATATAACATTCCAGCTGGTAATGGAGTTTTCTAGCACATTTTACCCCCTGGGTGCCACTCACAACAGTCGGCTCACACACTGGTACCTATTTTTACTGCTAGATGGTCAGGGGGCATCAAGAGTATAAGAAAACTCTCTCACGCGTTCCTCCTTGCCAGGGAATCGAATCTGGGGCCTTGCGATTGTGAGTCGAACGCTCTCACCCTCTCAACCTTTTATGTTTACATTCCACACAGTGACATTAATGTGGCGTCGGCACTCAGACCACTCAGACCTACTAGTAAGTCAGCGGTCGCTCTGCTCTGGACCACCGTAACACCAAGAACTACCACATTCACATCTGTCAGCAGACACCACCACCACCGCAGTGGTTGATTCTTGGCGTGCCTCGCCACAGTGCCAACGGCACCACTGAACCGGTCATAGTTCGACAAAGACTCGTAGCGGAGGATTTTTGACGACTAATGTAAAAATAACCCAGCACAGGACCGCCGTAGAGCTATTAGCTACTGCACGATGTGTTTCAGACACTGTTTTGCTGCGTCATACCAAAGATGGCGATTATGTTGCTGGCTAGCACAGTACTAGTTGTTGGAGGTAAATGGTTCAGAAAACAGACATTTGTGCAAAACATGGGTACCTTTATTGTGGAAACGTTTCGCCAACCAGTGGCTTCATCAGTCCAGTGCAGAGAAGAATGGTGGAAGATCAGGAGTTTGAAGTAATGAGTTCCTTATCCTGGAGTAGACGTGATCAGTCCATCAATCTCCGCGCATATACCGTACTTTTTTTTTTTCAAGACTGATGGACTACCTACCTGGAAGTAGGTAGTCCATCACTGATCACATCGCTCCAGGGTGAGGGATTGATTACCTCAAACTCCTTATCTTCCACCATTTTTCTCTGTATTGGAGTGAGGAAACCACTGGTTGGCGAAACTTTTCCACAACAAGTATACCCAGGTGTTGCGTAAGTCTCATTCATTAATACTAGTTGTAGTAGAGGGAGAACATATTACACATTAAACTGCAAGTTTTATTCAGTTTATACAGTGTGTGAGGCGTTGTGAACATGTAGTGAACGTAAACACTGACGTTTTACGACGTACATAGAGATAAAAACGAACAGAAGGCAGAGGTAGATGGATGACATCATTCTGGACTGCAAGACTAGCATGGGCCAGTAGGCCTGCTGCAGTGCTCCTTCTTTCTTATGTTCTTAGAAAACGGTCGACGTGTGGCACCAAACTAGAGACTAATCCACTAGCTAGAAGAGCAGCCAGGAATCAAGGAGTACCTGATACACAGGAGACACCATATTGGGGGAGGGGTGACGAACGGGGTCCCACTAGGATAAGCATTGGAATCATTCTTGTGAAAGATAAACAGGCGACCATAATGTGGAAAAACACATTTATGTATAGCTTGGGACATTTATTAGGGGAAACGTTTCGCCACTAGTGGCTAAACGTTTCAACTAATAAATGTCCTGAACCGTACATAATTGTCATTTTCCACAGGTTGTCTGTATTACCATACCATTTTTCAGACAACCATAATCTTAGCCTCTGTCTGTCTGTCTGTCTCTCTTCTCTTCTTCTCTCCCTCCCTCCCTCCCTCCCTCCGTCCGTCCGTCCGTCCGTCCGTCCGTCCGTCCGTCCGTCCGTCCCTCCCTCTCTAATAGCATACTCCATAAAAGGTTGAGAGTGATGCAACATACTAGGCAGGTTGAGTCTGGTCGACCTTTAATGGACTTGCCTGGCAGACTTGATAAGGTTCTCATTAGGTCATCATCAGTTTGTGAACATTTTAGGTCAGGTGAGGATTCCTGTGCCACAGAAGGATGTGTCTTAAAGGGATCTAACGGCAGTATACATTCACTGGAAGGACCTTGACTTTGCTCTGGTGTTTTGAGCTGTGTTGTGTGTGTGTGTGTGTGTGTGTGTGTGTGTGTGTGTGTGTGTGTGTGTAATGGTGCTGCCATCTTGGTGTTCGACGTGATGTAAACAATGTCATGTGAGTGGACTCTCTCTCTCTCTCTCTCTCTCTCTCTCTCTCTCTCTCTCTCTCATCTCTCTAAGAATGAGTTATTTATGAGCTCTGAAGTGTGTGTGTGTGTGTGTGTGTGTGTGTGTGTGTGTACCTTATAAGTGGTGATATCTGGCTGTTCTTGATGTTGATTTTTGCTGTTCTTGGAGTTAACCTGGAGAATATTGCGAGGGGTCAATGCCCCCATGGCCCGGTCCCAGACCAGTCCTTCCTGTGGGTGGCCTGATCCACCAGGCTGTTGGTGCTAGCAGCATGAAGTCTAACATAAACACACCACAGCCTGGCTGATTAGGAACTGACTAGAGGAACTTATCCAGTTCTCTCTTGAAGACAGCCAGTGGTATATGTGTTTTGTGTGTGTATGTGTGTGTGTGTGTATGTTGCGTGTGTATGTGTTTTGTGCCTTTATGTTGTGTGTGTGTGTATATATATTTGTGAATATATTCTGTGTGTACATTTAACGTTCACGCCACGAGACTATAAACCATGCCAGTCTATTTCAGTCTAGATAATACTGGCAGTGTTGTCAGTTGGTGTCGGAGAAACAAAGTCTTGCTTCGTCTTCACCTTCCTGAGCTCTTGATCCAAGGAACTGGAGCTTATTCCCCCCTCCCTCCTTCGGATCAGACGTAATTGCCTTTCCATTCCCCAGACGCTGTATGGCCACTACGGGTTGAGCACTTTCCTTGTAATAATAATAATAATAATAATAATGTTTTTCGGTCGCTGTTCGATCCGAGAGAGGTATCCCCTCATTGCATAACCCCAGCCCCCTGTGCCTCAGTGCAGGCGATTGGAATAGTGCAGAGTGCGGCATGCGTTGATCATGGATTTGAATATTAGCGTTGCAGATTTGAAGGGAATTATATGAGACATTCACAAGTCATCATATGGAAACTAGTATCCTAATTTCTTCAATAAAAGTGGCAAATTAAAACATTCACAGACCGAATCTAATTCAGACCTTTCAAAGAGACTGGAATCCTAAAATACACAAGCACGTTAAGTGTTGAGGTCGCTCAGAAGTTGCATTATCAAATTATCAGCTTGGAAGGGTTGATGGTAATCAGATGCGACACTCAGAAATTATCTTCCAGTAAAAGCAAATGGGAAAATATGTCAGAATTAATACAGACTTTTCTCTTGACTGATGAGCTTTTAAGTGAGGCCTGGTCAAGGACTGGGCTGCGGGGGGCGTTGACCCCCTGGAACACCCTTCAGGTAGAAGTAAGTTTAATATAACATACAATTTTTCAACAGTAGTGTTGGGGTACATAGATGTTGTAGGGAATTAAAAGAACATTGACTTGATTTAGGATAACCAGATATAGTAAAAAATTGTGACTTACTTCCGACCAGAAGAGACATTCTCAATTATTTCCACCCAGACTAGTTTGATTAATTGAAATTGACGCATGACAGCTTGTACAAGCTATCATGAAGAGGAAGTAACTTCAACACTGAACCCACAACACAGTGTCCTGTTATGGGGGTTACAACACACACACACACACGCGAGAGTCTCGACCCCTGCAACCACAATTAGGTGAGTACACACACACACACACCACAAATAGGTGAGTACAAATAGGTGAGTACACACAGCCCCCGGTGGCCTAGTGGGTAAAGCTCTTGCTTCACGCACGGAGGGTCCGGGTTCAATTCCCGGTGGGGCCGAAACATTTCGAAGTGTTTCGTTACACACACACACACACACATACATACAACAGGCCTAGTGTCTAATCGACATGTGCCTAGGACAAAATGGTAACTAACATCTGAGCCTGGCTGCTACTTGGGTGTCATAGCTCTACAGTGGCACAGGCACTGTGGCACTGTCATCACTGAATGGGGGTAGTCACTTGCTCCCCCCCCCGAGTGTTTAAGTGATCTCAACGAAGCACTTTATGACGGGGAGACCAGGTTCACTTTGTGACGACAACTTGAAGCTTGTGTGGTCACCTCATGTCTCTCATTGTTGTTCATGTTTGGTCACCTCATGTGTCTCATTGTTGTTCATGTTTGGTCACCTCATGTGTCTCATTGTTGTTCATGTTTGGTCACCTCATGTCTCTCATTGTTGTTTATGTTTGGTCACCTCATGTGTCTCATTGTTGTTCATGTTTGGTCACCTCATGTCTCTCATTGTTGTTCATGTTTGGTCACCTCATGTCTCTCATTGTTGCTCATGTTTGGTCACCTCATGTCTCATTGTTGTTCATGTTTGGTCACCTCATGTGTCTCATTGTTGTTCATATTTGGTCACCTCATGTGTCTCATTGTTGCTCATGTTTGGTCACCTCATGTGTCTCATTGTTGCTCATGTTTGGTCACCTCATGTGTCTCATTGTTGCTCATGTTTGGTCACCTCATGTCTCTCATTGTTGCTCATGTTTGGTCACCTCATGTGTCTCATTGTTGCTCATGTTTGGTCACCTCATGTCTCTCATTGTTGTTCATGTTTAGTCACCTCATGTGTCTCATTGTGTTGGTGTAGATCTCTGGTGTAAGTGTTGGTGTAGATCTCTGGTGTAAATGTTGGTGTAGATCTCTGGTGTAAGTGTTGGTGTAGATCTCTGGTGTAAGTGTAGATGTAGATCTCTGGTGTAAGTGTTGGTGTAGATCTCTGGTGTAAGTGTTGGTGTAGATCTCTGGTGTAAGTGTTGGTGTAGATCTCTGGTGTAAATGTTGGTGTAGATCTCTGGTGTAAGTGTTGGTGTAAATCTCTGGTGTAAGTGTTGGTGTAGATCTCTGGTGTAAGTGTTGGTGTAGATCTCTGGTGTAAGTGTTGGTGTAGATCTCTGGTGTAAGTGTTAGTGTAGATCTCTGGTGTAAGTGTTGGTGTAGATCTCTGGTGTAAGTGTTGGTGTAGATCTCTGGTGTAAGTGTTGGTGTAGATCTCTGGTGTAAGTGTTAGTGTAGATCTCTGGTGTAAGTGTTGGTGTAGATCTCTGGTGAATGTGTTGGTGTAGATCTCTGGTGTAAGTGTTGGTGTAGATCTCTGGTGTAAGTGTCGGAACACTGCGACACAAGAGCTGTAACCTGAGAGTGTGATGGCTTGTCAGGTGGTCAAGTTGACAGTGACACAGCAGCAGTGACTGGTTGACAGTGACACAGCAGCAGTGACTGGTTGACAGTGACACAGCAACAGTGACTGGTTGACAGTGACACAGCAGCAGCAGCAGCAGCAGTGACTGGTTGACAGTGACACAGCAGCAGCAGTGACTGGTTGACAGTGACACAGCAGCATCAGCAGCAGTGACTGGTTGACATTGACACAGCAGCAGCAGCAGTGACTGGTTGACAGTGACACAGCAGCAGCAGCAGTGACTGGTTGACAGTGACACAACAGCAGCAGCAGCAGTGACTGGTTGACAGTGACACAGCAGCAGCAGCAGCAGCAGTGACTGGTTGACAGTGACACAGCAGCAGCAGTGACTGGTTGACAGTGACACAGCAGCAGCAGCAGCAGTGACTGGTTGACAGTGACACAGCAGCAGCAGCAGTGACTGGTTGACAGTGACACAGCAGCAGCAGCAGTGACTGGTTGACAGTGACACAGCAGCAGCAGCAGTGACTGGTTGACAGTGACACAGCAGCAGCAGCAGTGACTGGTTGACAGTGACACAGCAGCAGCAGTGACTGGTTGACAGTGACACAACAGCAGCAGTGACTGGTTGACAGTGACACAGCAGCAGCAGTGACTGGTTGACAGTGACACAGCAGCAGCAGTGACTGGTTGACAGTGACATCACTGCCCTTCTTCCTTTTTATCTACGTTTTTTCACTTTTATCTCTGTTAATGGAGCTTTTGAGAAGAGCTTTTGTTGAACTTTAGATAGTAACTTGTGTTGCGATATTTTATGTGTTGGTGGTGGTTGTGGTGAGTTGTGGTGGTGGTTGGGGTGGTGGGTTGATGGTGGTGGTTGTGGTGGTGGTTGTGGTGGTGGTTATGGTAGTGGTAGTTGTAGCATTGTTTGATGGTGGTAATTTATTAAGGTGGTTGTGGCACCTTTGGTGTACTCACAGAGGTCCTTCAAGGCTTCACCCATTAATGCCCGAGATATTTGGACCATGTCGTACCTAATCTTGAAGCTACGTAGCAATCAGCCTCCACCGCGCCTCATTCTTCCACTGACTGATCATCCTGAAGTTGAAAAGTGATGGTTCTGAAGCCTGTCAGACTGAACTGCGTCTTAAGCTGTCATCTTGATCCTCAAGGAATCTTAGACACCTTTCTTGTATCCTCTCTACTTGGTCGCTTTAGTATTTTCTACGTCATGATTAAAGTATCCCTAGTTTGAGTTCCTTGGAACCAGAAGAAACAGGAAATCGAAGAAAGCCAAACAATAAGAAAGTTGGAAGTGGGGAAAGCAGAAGGTAGGGACGGATGGAATTAAAAGTGACATAGTGAAGATGAAGGGAAGGTACCTAGTGACTGGCAGAGAGCAGGTGTGCTTCATTTGTATGAAAGAATGGAAGGTACCTAGTGACTGGCAGAGAGCAGGTGTGTTTCATTTGTATGGGAGAGACACTGGCTTCAGAGGGACATATGTGTCGACCTAGTGCTTGTATTAAACATGTCAGACGGACGTATGTGTCGACCTAGTGCTTGTATTAAACATGTCAGAGGGACGTATGTGTCGACCTAGTGCTTGTACTAAACATGTCAGAGGGACATATGTGTCGACCTAGTGCTTGTATTAAACATGTCAGAGGGACATATGTATCGACCTAGTGCTTGTATTAAACATGTCAGAGGGACATATGTGTCGACCTACTGCTTGTACTAAACATGTCAGAGGGACATATGTGTCGACCTAGTGCTTGTATTAAACATGTCAGAGGGACGTATGTGTCGACCTAGTGCTTGTATTAAACATGTCAGAGGGACATATGTGTCGACCTAGTGCTTGTATTAAACATGTCAGAGGGACGTATGTGTCGACCTAGTGCTTGTACTAAACATGTCAGAGGGACGTATGTGTCGACCTAGTGCTTGTATTAAACATGTCAGAGGGACGTATGTGTCGACCTAGTGCTTGTATTAAACATGTCAGAGGGACATATGTGTCGACCTAGTGCTTGTATTAAACATGTCAGAGGGACGTATGTGTCGACCTAGTGCTTGTATTAAACATGTCAGAGGGACGTATGTGTCGACCTAGTGCTTGTATTAAACATGTCAGAGGGACATATGTGTCGACCTAGTGCTTGTATTAAACATGTCAGAGGGACGTATGTGTCGACCTAGTGCTTGTATTAAACATGTCAGAGGGACATATGTGTCGACCTAGTGCTTGTACTAAACATGTCAGAGGGACATATGTGTCGACCTAGTGCTTGTATTAAACATGTCAGAGGGACGTATGTGTCGACCTAGTGCTTGTATTAAACATGTCAGAGGGACATATGTGTTGACCTAGTGCTTGTATTAAACATGTCAGAGGGACGTATGTGTCGATCTAGTGCTTGTACTAAACATGTCAGAGGGACGTATGTGTCGACCTAGTGCTTGTACTAAACATGTCAGAGGGACGTATGTGTCGACCTAGTGCTTGTATTAAACATGTCAGAGGGACGTATGTGTCGACCTAGTGCTTGTATTAAACATGTCAGAGGGACATATGTGTCGACCTAGTGCTTGTATTAAACATGTCAGGGGGACGTATGTGTCGACCTAGTGCTTGTATTAAACATGTCAGAGGGACATATGTGTCGACCTAGTGCTTGTATTAAACATGTCAGAGGGACGTATGTGTCGATCTAGTGCTTGTACTAAACATGTCAGAGGGACGTATGTGTCTATCTAGTGGTTGTACTAAACATGTCAGAGGGACGTATGTGTCGATCTAGTGCTTGTATTAAACATGTCAGAGGGACGTATGTGTCGACCTAGTGCTTGTATTAAACATGTCAGAGGGACGTATGTGTCGACCTAGTGCTTGTATTGAACATGTCAGAGGGACATATGTGTCGACCTAGTGCTTGTATTAAACATGTCAGAGGGACATATGTGTCGACCTAGTGCTTGTACTAAACATGTCAGAGGGACGTATGTGTCGACCTAGTGCTTGTATTAAACATGTCAGAGGGACGTATGTGTCGATCTAGTGCTTGTACTAAACATGTCAGAGGGACGTATGTGTCGACCTAGTGCTTGTATTAAACATGTCAGAGGGACATATGTGTCGACCTAGTGCTTGTATTAAACATGTCAGAGGGACGTATGTGTCGATCAGTGCTTGTACTAAACATGTCAGAGGACATATGTGTCGACCTAGTGCTTGTACTAAACATGTCAGAGGGACATATGTGTCGACCTATGCTTGTATTAAACATGTCAGAGGGACGTATGCTGATGTCGATTCTAGTGCTTGTACTAAACATGTCAGAGGACGTATGTGGTCGATCAGTGCTTGTACTAAACATGTCAGAGGGACGTATGTGTCGACCTAGTGCTTGTATTAAACATGTCAGAGGGACATATGTGTCGACCTAGTGCTTGTATTAAACATGTCAGAGGGACGTATGTGTCGATCTAGTGCTTGTACTAAACATGTCAGAGGGACATATGTGTCGACCTAGTGCTTGTACTAAACATGTCAGAGGGACAGTATGTGTCGACCTAGTGCTTGTATTAAACATGTCAGAGGGACGTATGTGTCGACCTAGTGCTTGTATTAAACATGTCAGAGGGACGTATGTGTCGACCTAGTGCTTGTATTAAACATGTCAGAGGGACGTATGTGTCGACCTAGTGCTTGTATTAAACATGTCAGAGGGACGTATGTGTCGACCTAGTGCTTGTATTAAACATGTCAGAGGGACGTATGTGTCGACCTAGTGCTTGTATTAAACATGTCAGAGGGACGTATGTGTCGACCTAGTGCTTGTATTAAACATGTCAGAGGGACTATGTGTCGACCTAGTGCTTGTATTAAACATGTCAGAGGGACGTATGTGTCGATCTAGTGCTTGTATAAACATGTCAGAGGGACGTATGTGTCGACCTAGTGCTTGTATTAAACATGTCAGAGGGACGTATGTGTCGACCTAGTGCTTGTATTAAACATGTCAGAGGGACGTATGTGTCGACCTAGTGCTTGTATTAAACATGTCAGAGGGACATGTGTGTTAGAGTTGATAAGGAAAAGGAACTTCGTATATTTCATTTATGGTTTGGAAAAAGTGAGGATGCAGTGGAAAGCTGAACGATGTAGTTTGCATTGTGTGAACATTGAAGAATGAGACGCTTGTGCAACATTTGTGCAACATTTGCACAAGTGTCTTATTCTTCAACTCGTCGGTTTTTCTAGACCAATTACATCGCAGTGTGAATATTATATTGGAAATAAGGATTCAAGACATGTATAATCCATGTATAATACAGGTAATGTAAGAGGGGATGTGTGGAGATGGTTTGGTCATACAAAAAGGATGAAAGGAGGAGAATGATGAAAGGAGGAGAATGATGAAAGGAGGAGAATGATGAAAGGAGGAGAATGATGAAAGGAGGGGAATGAGACGTCGCAAGAATGTGAGAGTGTGAAGCAGTGAGAGTGTTGAACATACAACTAACATGTGTAAGTTTGTTTGATCGGAGCGGCCACAAGGGATTTTGGGGAGTTGATGTGCTGGTGGGAGTGTAAACAAGGTGACATCTCTGTATACCTTCAGGGGGAAACTGGTTAGCCGGTTAGCTCTCCAAGTGGGATGTACAGTGCCGCCACTTTGTGTAAATCTCCGGGGATATCCGCGCACTTTGTAAAAGACATCTAAGGAGCGAATGATGGTAAATGTATTTTCATGTTTGGATCAATTTTGTGGGAAGGAACCCATGTGTTGATAATAGCACTAACAATAAAAAGCAACAATAGTATTAATAGGTAGAAGTAAAGCAGCTTCCTGATGCAATAAAGGAAGTATACTGACAGAGCGAGATAGTCTTTTATTGTGAGGGTGATTGTTGGTTAGGGCGTGGGAGGCCCCCCACCTTGCTCACCTGTACCATACCACTGTCCAGGTGAGCCAGGTGATACAGAGGCACCTACGGAGATTCAGATGATAATGGGTTGGTGTGTGTGTGTGTGAGAGAGAGAGAGAGAGAGAGAGAGAGAGAGAGAGAGAGAGAGAGAGAGAGAGAAGAGAGAGAGAGAGGGGAGCCAGGTAGCTAGCTAGCCCAGCAACACTTTTAGATATTCTTTCCTAAACATGCATGAACATAAAACCACCAGGACATGTAAACAAAAACAGGCGTGAGGCACAGGAGTGATATCACCCGTGCGTTTAGTGGCACACAGGTGGGGGATTTTGGCACTGGTACCCCTCCCTTCCCTCCACTGCTTATTGTACGCCTTCCACTCCCTTTGTACTCCCTCACTTCATTACATCTCTTGTTCTTCCCTCTTCCACTTCCTGTATCCCCCTTCCCTCACTTCTACCACCCATCCCCCCCTCCTCCTCCACCGTGCCACCTGTTACATTTAAACAGGCACTGCCTGGTGGTCATGACCGGCCAGGAGTTCAGCAGGTGCCGCTGGGGAAGTGGGAGGGATTGGCACTCTGTAAGCAAAAGACACGTGGCACTTACACTGACGACACGGCCATGGTTACACACGCACACACACACAGTAAGGAATTGTTCAAGACTCTGTACACCGTGTACGTCAGGCTCATATTGGAGTATGCAGCACCAGTTTGGAACTCACACCTGGTCAAGCACGTCAAGAAATTAGAGAAAGTGCAAAGGTTTGCAACAAGACTAGTTCCAGAGCTAAGAGGAATGTCCTACGAGGAAAGATTAAGGAAAATCGGCCTGACGACACTGGAGGACAGGAGGGTTAGGGGAGACATGATAACGACATATAAAATACTGCGAGGAATTGACAAGGTGGACAAAGACAGGATGTTTCAGAGATGGGACACAGCAACAAGGGGTCACAATTGGAAGTTGAAGACTGAGATGAGTCAAAGGGATGTTAGGAAGTATTTCTTCAGTCATAGTTGTCAGGAAGTGGAATAGCCTGGAAAGTGACGTAGTGGAGGCAGGAACCATAGATAGCTTTAAGACGAGGTTTGATAAAGCTCATGGAGCAGGGAGAGAGAGAGGGGACCTAGTAACGATCAGTAAAGATGCGGGGACAGGAGCTATGAATTGACCCCTGCAGCCACAAATAGGGGAGTACACACACACACACACTAAAACTAGTGGATCTCTTCAAATACTGGGCAAGTACATACTTCTCTAGTCCCCCATCTTTCTTTCCTCCCTGACTCCACATCATAACCATTCACCCCTAAAACCAACTCTCCCAACCAAGATTTCTCCAACCCTTCCCATATTCACTGCATCCAAAACCCCTAAATATAAATAATTAGAATGAAACGACACCACTCTTGGTAATGACTTCAAGGTTAAGGATTTGTTATCCAAAGGTGGTAACTGAGAGTAACCATTCGTGAGGAGAGTCGTGATAGAGCCACTGTGGAGACAGAATTCACGGGAATAATGACACATGAAGTATTTTCTGAGGGATTTCAGATAGTGAGGATAGAGAACGAAAATGTTAGTGGTGTTGTGCTACTCATAAAAAAAAAGGAGTATGAAGAATGGGCAAATGTTGAAACCGTAAATTCAGGAGCTAAGTATAGTCTGGATAATGATAGAAGGGTCAAAGTTAATAGAGAAACAGTCACCTAAAAATGGAGTGGAAAACGTTGTCGTAATGTACATACTAAGAATTAAAACAGAGAGAGAGAGCAGGTAGAAATAAAGCAGATCTGACGATATTAGGAAACTAGTTACAGGCAGATTGCTTAGTGCAAGTGGAAACGTGGGGAGAGGAAGTCATGGCTGCAGCAGTAAGCAACTAATGAACCAGCATGTTAAAGAAAATACGAGAATGAGAGAGAGCCGGCAAGCCTTGATCTCATCCTTCAGTCATGTCAGCAAGATGAGAAATCAGATGTCGTTGTCCATTTGGAGCCGTAGGATAGTATTAGCCATTACATTTTAGGCACCCAATTCCTACCCTGTGGGTGCTAGTCAGAATATTACAGGGGTTCATAATAGGGCCAGGGAGCGGGTTCCAATATTTTTCGGAGCTAGGCGCGTTACGGTACAGGAACTGTTGACATATTTGTAAATAGTTAACAATAGTAAAGGGTTGTTTGCACGTTCATACGTTTAGCCGGAAAAAACATAACATTGTTTCTTATATGTTGTTATGAGTTATTTACAATACCAAATATTTACCAAACTATGAGTTCAAACTAGTTTAAGTGGTTATGATTTGTTTACAGCAAAGTCTGCGTATTGCTTTTCCAGAATTGCTGACAATATGCCGCTAAGGATGAAATACGTTGACATTTCTTGAGCGTTTGTGAGTCGCCTCTAAATTCCAGCTGTGTAAATTGTAAAATGCATCCAGACGACTGGGAAGGAAACGCTGACACTAAGGAGGTAGACATCTCAAAATTAGTAACTGGATCTTCAGGGGCCTCTAACCGGAGGAGGGAGTGTGTCCATTTAACCAGGTTGAACGGTGAGGTGACTGGACGTGATATGCATCCACAGTACACAATATTAATAGACCCATTTCAAAGATCTTCAGGTCTATGGAACAGCGCAGCTGCTAGGACTCTACCAGAAGTTGTATCAGGGATGGAGTATACCCTGGGGAGAGAGGGAGGGAAGAAACGTACACAGGGAAAGGAGCTTGGGGTTATCACAGGAAGCTTGTCAGAGACGCACACACACAACCATCAGCAGTGGACGCCAGACTGGCAAATCTCTGAACTTTTAGGACCCTTGAACAAAGACTTCTTCAGAAGGTTGCACAGTACACATACATAATGCTCACACTGTGAGTGGAGTGTGAGTGAAGGTGTGGGCGTGGTATGGACGGAGTGAATGGAGACGTGTGAGTCAATTGGGTGTTTGGGTGAGATGTGGGCGAGGTGTGAGTGAAAAATGAGGTGCTGGTAGTGGGTGGTGGGGAGGGTAAGGTGTGGGCGTGGCGACAAACAGCGGGTGCCACACATTGACTCTAGTCAGGGTGTAAGCAAGGTGCACATGGCAAAGGTGCCACTCACCGACCTGGGGAGTCACTCCATCCCCCCTCACTCATGCTGAGTCTCTGCTCTCTCTCACCTTGTTCATGAGTCAGTCACTGCTCCCTCACACTACCATGACTCTCTTCCTCACACTGGCTTCACTCTTTCCCCCTCACACTGCCATGACTCTCTCCAACACAATTGTCCTCAAACATTTAAGTTATACCATGAATTAGTAAATGCGATAGTAATTATGGACAAGGAAGATTATAGTGGAAAAATGAGCATATTATTAGAAGACAGGCGTACTTACGTGCCCTTAACACCCACATAAGTGAGCATATTATTAGAAGACAGGCGTACTTACGTGCCCTTAACACCCACATAATGAGCATATTATTAGAAGACAGGCGTACTTACGTGCCCTTAACACCCACATAAGTGTTGGAGCCACTATACTTTGCTTACATATTCCCTTTTGGCTCCATGGATAAAGTTGTTTCTCACCACAGATCCTCAGTGCACTACCCACCTTTTTGGTCCTCGTTACTTCTATAGTTCACCTCATCTTTCATGGTCCATCTGATGACAAGTTCACTCCCATATCCGAACACAGGTTCACTCCCATATCCGAACACAGGTTCACTCCCAAATATCTGAACTCAGGTTTTAACCTGACGAATGAGCTTACAATAATGTTGGTTGAGTCATTCAGGTTGTGGTGGTTGACTCACTCTGGCTAATGGTAGTTGAGTATCACCATCAGTTATTTTGGACAACAGAACCACCACTCTAATTGTGGTTGAATAAATGTACTCTACTAATTGTGTTTACACCAGTCGAGTCACAGCTCCTGCTTTTTTCATCTCATCTGTCTCTCACCAGTTGCTATCGACCTAATATATATATTTAATATACAACTCTCGGTGTATGTTTAAATGACAGAGGGGGCGGAGACATTAACACTGATTACATTTTGCCCATTTTAAATCTGAAGTGGCTAGTTTATTGTGCACTCCATATCCATCCTGTGGACGATAGCGCAAGAGCATATGGATACATAAAAGGCCTAGGAAATAGGCCCCAAAAGGGTTAACAGGAGTACATCTGGATTTAGATCTACAATTGACTTATCTTTTGCTAGCAAATTTAGGAAATTTGCTTAAAATGTTGGTATCTTATTTTTATTAATAAGATATCTTGACATGTCATATAGGTTATTTTACTGTCTATCTCTATATTCCTCAGTAAGTGTACAATAAAGCACATAGTGTTAGAGATAATGACCATAGGCCTGGCCACATACTTTGCAAATGATCATCATCTGTGTGTCTGCCAAACTACCAGAAGTAATTGTAACCAAGCCTAAGTCGTCTAGCACCCAGGTACCTACTTACTGCTATGTGAACAGGGGCATCAGGTTTAATAGGCACTTAAGTTCCCCTGTCTTCTAATAACATCTTCATTTTTCCACTATAATCTACCTTGTCCATAATTACTATCGCATTTGCCACTACAACATCAATCTGTTCACATTGCAAGTTGCTCCATAAACGTACTTATCCACGTTCATGCTGTCAGTAGTGTTACTGTGTAGTATACTTAGATAATCTCAGCTACTTTATATAGTTCCTTGCTAGTCGTGACGTCACGGCTAGCAAGGGATCATATCTATAAAGTAGCTGGGATTATCTAAGTATACTACACAGTAACACTACTGACAATGTTATTATAGTGTATGATAGATCTATTCAGGCTTCTAACTGCATTCCTATAGGATTCAGTTTCATTATTTACGTTTCTGCTAATATTATTGCCAATGCTCAACACTGGACCTCACTGTAGCAGTGAAAACTTCTAGTGCACATGTTAACTTCTAGTGCACATGTTAACCAGTAACTTAGCCACACCCGTGCACTGTAATGTGTAATTTGATGATTAGAGTCTGGATAACACCTGATATACATAAGGATATTTCTACCACGCCAGACGGACTTATATCAAACAGTTCTTTCCTTCTAATCATGTCAGAAGGTTAGAACGATTTAGAGGTTTCAAGGCCCAGGTGCTGGAACGAGTGCCGTTAGGTACCCAGGCAGCTTGGAGTCTTCACTGTATTGTGGAGTAATAGCTGTGTGTGTGTGTGTGTGTGTGTGTGTGTGTGTTTGCCAGAGCAAGTCTAATTCTCTCAACAGTGAGCGAAACATCAACCACTCTCTCTGTTCATGACTGGTATACAATACCGACAAGATGAAAATTAGACACATGTGCAACATCTGGGTATCTTTATTGTAGACGTTTCGCCCACCAGTGACTTTATCAATACAGATTCTAGGACAAAACTTGAAGACAGTAGAACTATATACAAAAGATGAGGTAATTAGTCCCTCGGTCTTGGAGTTGATGTATTCAGCACCGTAGGTGTGGAACACATCAACTCGTCGGTATTGTATACCATTCATGAACACAGAGTGCTTGATGTTTCGCTCACTGTTAAAGGAATTAGACTTGCCCTGGCAAACACACACACACACACACACACAAGTGAGTACTAGGTGAGTACACACACGAGTACTTCTGTTGATTAATGGGATGAACACGTTGCTGTTTTTTTTCTGAGGTATAAACACTTGGCACTCGGAGAAGTTTCGTCGTAATGCTCCGTGGAAATGAGTTTTTTGAAAGTCTGTCTGTCTGTCTGTCTCTCTCTCTCTCTCTCTCTCTCTCTCTCTCTCTCTCTCTCTCTCTCTCTCTCTCTCTCTCTCTCTCTCTCTCTCTCTCTCTCTCTCTCTCTCTCTCTCTCTCTCTCTCTCTCTCTCTCTCTCTCTCTCTCTCTCTGCTCCTCTTTAATATCAAGGTAAGCCATTATACGGAAGGGAAAGGAAGGAGGGTTTGGCTTGACAGTGTTGCTGCTGGTGTTGTGTAGCTGTTTGTGTAGTGAGTTCACAAGTGTCGCTTTAACACACACACGATTAGGTGAGTACACACTCCTAGTAGCGAAGAGACGGGTGCCAGGAGCTGGGAATCGACCCCTGCAAATACATGAGTACACACACATATATATTTGTGAAACGTCAGTGATTCTTGCGCACCCTTAATTTACGCACCCTTAGCCACTTACTCACCCTTAGCCACTTATTCACCCTTAGCCACTTATTCACCCTTAGCCACTTACGCACCCTTGACTTACGCACCGTCAACCACTTACGCACTCTTGACTAACTTACGCACTCTTAAAAACTCCTCAGAACACGTAAACAATAATTTTAATAAAATACATAAAAGAATATTGAAACAAGACGCGCACATAAACCACTGACAGCCTGGTTGAACAGGCACTGATCCACCGGGAGGCCTGGTCATGGACGGGGTAGCGGGGGCGTTGACCCCCGGAATATCCTCGAGGTAGACTCCAGGTAGGTAGGCCTGCCACTGCCATGACCACACTGGCTACACAACGCTCACATATTAGGCAGTGCAGCTAGGACTGTTATTGTTGTTACTTCATTAGCGTCTGCGCTATGTTTCGTATTGCCTAGTCTTTTTTTTTCTCCTTTTTTTATCAAATTCATTCATTCATTCGTGTGTCTGCTGATTGTTGCAACAACTAAGACTTCAGATAAAATCAGTATGGGATGAACAAATTGGGTTTAAATGTTCCCTTATGAATAAACTTCCACTCGTAGACCTGGTAGCGAAATTCACCCCGCGGGGAGAATGGGGGGATCTACATTATTATTATTATTATTATTGCTGCTGCTGCTGCTTCTTCCCCTCCTGCTGCTGCTCTACTTGTTTCAATTTATTTAATGGTGTATGATGGTGGTGTGTTGGCTGGGTGACGTGTGTGGGTGTTGGTGCGCCCTCACAATAACTGCACCGCCGCCTTTCATCTTTCCTCCAGACAGCCGGAGACGGACGCCCGCCCGTCCCAGCTTGGCTAGGAAGGACGGGGTTACCTACCAATTTGTAGTGAACCAGTCTGTGGTTGCTGGTGGTCACTTCTCAGCTCCTGACCCCCAGCCTCTCAAGCTTCGTTATATTAATGCTATGCAATACCATGTTGATAAATAAGACAGATGTGTAACTGTTTGGTATCTTATAATTATTATAATCATAAGAGCCAAACCCACAGGGGTCGTACGACGTTGCTGGTATCTTTAAAGATATCAAAGATGCCAGACCCTAGTGGAAATGTCACTTTCTCTGGCTGTTTATTTGTTATTCTGGGTAATTTACACGTATGTTGCTATGTATGATAATTTGTGTAACTGTATTTATATGTACCTGTACCTAAATAAATTTACTTACCAAAGTGGTACACACGTGACTTAGTCATCTCCTAAGCTACGTCGACAATCATTACTGGCAGTCTTCACAGCCTAGTTGTCCAGGCTTGCACCAGACAAGCCTGGACCATGGTCGGGCTCCGGGTGTAGAAAGACTCGGAATTTGACTTCGCCTATTTTTTTCACATGCAGTTCATTCATCCTTCCCACTACCCTGAGCCTGAACGAGTTTTTTTTCAATATTTCTGCAGCTCAACTGTGTTTTTTTTTTTAGGTTCTATGTCATCTTGTTCCTAGTTTTCCCTATTCATCTATCCTTATCTGTTCTATCTATTCCTCAAAGCATCCTTTATTTAGTACTCATATACCTGGTAGTCCTCTCTTCCATGGTTCTCATAATGCACGACCCTCAGATCCCTGGCTAGTTTTCTTTTACACATCAGTTTTAGAGGCTAAAAGCTGTTATCCTACCTCAGTTCGTTTCAGAGGTATACTACCACTCCTTGGGATGCCACCCACAACAGTCGTCTAGCACCAAGGTACCTACTTACTGCTATCTGAACAGGGGCAGCAGGTTTAATTAAGAGGCACGTAAGTTCCCCAGTCTTCTAATAACATGTTCATTTTCCCCACTATATTCTACCTTGTCCATAATTACTATCGCATTTGCTTTGTCTGTTTCGTAAGGTGAAGTCCAGGATTTTTCCTTAATTCATGGTATAACTTAACAAATCTTTAATGACAGTTGTGTTGTAGAGGTCTGAGCAAAACTCACACCTCTCCAACACAATTGTTCTCAAACATTTGTTAAGTTATACCATGAATTAAGGAAAGATCCTGGACTTCACCTTACGATACAGACAAAGCAAATGCGATAGTAATTATGGACAAGGTAGATTATAGTGGGAAAATGAAGATGTTATTAGAAGACTGGGGAACTTACGTGTACCTTAAGGGAACATGCCCACCTTTTCCACCCAATCGAGTCAACGATCACCTTTGGAAGTTTGCAAGCTTCTACGAATACATAATATGATGGGAGCTTACTGTTTGCTATGCTTACTGTAGAGTGGGCCCAACATACCTGTGTGTGTGTGTGTGTGTGTGTATGTGTGTGTGTGTGTGTGTGTGTGTGTGTGTGTCTGTGTGTGAGTGATGTCACCAGTTTAAGATGTTTGTTTGTTTGCGGGCGGTACAGATGGAGGTGTGGGGGTGCCAACAACCCTTCCCCACACCCACATTCTCCCCATCCTCACCCTCCTCCTTTTACAGATGCTTCTTCCCCATCTTCCTTCCCCACACCACTGCTCCTTCACCCACATAGTTAACCTCTTATGGGTCAAACAGCTCCTGGGAAATGGTAGGGAAGTTTGGGGAAGGAAGTTCAATTTTCTTGTACCCATCCTACTGAAGTTTCTCAGCTTAGACAAGCGAAAATTTGTGTTTGCAATAATTTCGCAAAAATCATTCTGAACCTAACGAGAAAAATATATTTCATTGTGTTTGTTTATTATTAAATTATTGTAAACTTATCTAAAATATATTTAGTTGGATTAGGCTAAATTAAATTGCATTTGTTATAATAAGATTAGGTAAGTTTTCTAAGGTTCTTTTGGCACAAAATTATTAACTTTTACATTAACATAAATTAAAAAAATATATATTTAAACGTATAAGAGAAAATTTTAGAAAGGACTTAATTTTAAATGAGTTCTTGCTAATTGACCAGTTTTACCTATTTTGCACGACACACACACACACACACACAATATATATATATATATATATATATATATATATATATATATATATATATATATATATATATATATATATATATATATCAGAACAAACCACATGGAGATGGAAATCTTTAGCTCAAGATCTTTCGCTCTCTCGTGCGTCGTCAGGGGCTATGCAGTGTTGCGAGACAGTAACAGGTGGGAGGGGAAATTCTGAGGCAAGGCAAGGCAGACCATATGGGCTGCCACTGATACCACATTTGTCTTACCATGATCAGTTCGTTGTGGAAGCGACTTGTTTCACCGTATCGTTAAGGATTCAGTATGCTGGAGCTAACTTGTAAGTAGAAAAAACAGTACGTAGTTGGAATGAACGATTTTCCTGTATTACGCTAATAAGTTCATTTTTAAACTTCAACGATTCTAAGAACATTGAACAGAACTTGAAAATGCAACCCCAGTAACAACAGGTTCACCAACAGTAACAATAATATATCGGTGAGAGAGAGGTTGTGTCCAGAAGGGCGTCTCGTTGCCTGTGTTGCAAGTATAGGGTGCAAGACATTGACTTAGTGGCTCTCTGGAGGTGTAACTTGAGTATTCTGGGGGGCGGTCTGCGGTGCAGGGAGCACAGGCGTCGGGTGGTGCAGGAAGCACTAGGCACCCAATCACCACAATGGACAGGACACAGTACGGACGTAATCCCACCGACTCGTACAGGCCGTATGACCTGGCCTGCAAGAAGCGACCTGCACCAGGATGTAAGTATTAAACCTTGGTGCTCTAGTAAGCTAGTAACTAGAAATACTACTAATAATCTAATAATAATAATTATAATAATAATGGAAATAAGTGACTAGTTATCCTAGGTAATTTACTCATATGTTTCTATGTATGATAAATTGTATAACTGTATTTATGTATACCTGTACCTAAATAATTTAACCTTACTAATGTACCACTACTACTACTACTAATAATAATAATAATCTACCATTACAACTAATAATAATCGTTATTTAGGTTAACTGCATATGGCTTTAAATATAGTACTTTACATTTCTACAGTTATTTCTCTAATAACCACAATCACTCTAGCTTATTTTGGAGTCCTTATTATTTGGATTTTTTTTTTACTTTCTGACGTGTCTCCTGCCCACATCTTGCCTCTAACGTCAGCACGCTTGTCATGCCTCTAACGTCAGCACACGTCTTTTTACACATCAGTTTTACAGACCAAGAGCTGTTATCCTACATCAGCTCATTTCAAAGCTTAGCTCTATCTAAGGTATACTGCCACCCCACCCCAGGATACCACCCACAACAGTCGTCTAACACCCAGGTACCTACTTACTGCTATGTGAACAGGGGCAGCAGGTGAAAGGCAACATGCCCAACATTTCCACCAGTGCCGGGGATCGAACCACGGACGTTCAGCATGAGAGCCGAGTGCGCTATTAACGGAGCCAGGGGATACATGCCAGGCAGCGCTGGATCATCTAGGCGGGGTTAGGATTAACTTCTTAGATGAATACAATATCTTTATTTCTACAAGTACATGTAAAAGGACGCAAATGCAATTAATGTGACATTTTATTGTGGCAATGTTTCGCTCACCAGGAGCTTTATCAAGCTTGATAAAGCTCCTGGAGAGCGAAACGTTGCCACAATAAAATGTCACATTAGTTGCATTTGTGTCCTTTTACTTAACATATTGTCGGTAATTCTACCAATATTAATACAAGTACAAGGTATACAGGCCTAGCTGACATCAATGACATACTATATAGAAAGCCCCTTGTTATACCTGGAGTATACCTGGAGAGGGTTTCTGGGGTCAACGCACCCGAGGCTCGGCCTGTGACCAGGCCTCATGGTGGATCAGGGCCTGATCAACCAGGCTGTTAAGCAGAGCATTTCGGGCAAATTAGGTCAGTTTTGTCCCAGGATGCGACCCACACCAGTCGACTAACACCCAGGTACCCATTTTACTGATGGGCGAACATGGACAACAGGTGTAAGGAAACACGCCCAATGTTTCAACCCTTGCCGGGAATCGAATCCGAACCCTCAGCGTGTGAAGCGAGAGCTTTGCCTACCAGGCCACGAGCCATTTGGCTCATTTGGGTTAACCCAGTGATTCAGAATATAATAATATAATGTATAGCAGAATGGGGCTTTATTTGGGTTATTAACCCAGTGATTCAGGATAACCCATGAAAGGCGGTGTGGCTTATTTCTACCGAGGTTATCTTTTTGTCTCTTTTAGACCTTTCCCAAGGATGCCACCCACAACAGTTTACTAACTCCACAGTATCTATTTACTGCTAGATAACAGCAGCGATAGATAGTAGGTCTGTCTACCCATCCCGCCATGCCCTGGGCTCGACAGTGGTACCTCTACTTATGAGCTTAATTAGTTCCAGACGGCTGTTCAAGTCCCGATACCGAAGGAATTTTTTCCCATAAGAAATAATGAAAATTAGGTTAATCCATTTCAGACCCCAAACATGCACTTACAAAAGCACCTACAAAAATACACTTACAAAAGCACCTACAAAAATTAACTTACATAATTGTTCGAGTTGGGAGCTGCTCGTAAGTAGAGGTACCACTGTACTTCACTATTGCGCTACGATGTATACATTCCACATAAGATAACAAGTTATCTTTACTGCATACATTTCGGTGGCCCCGGTGGCTAAAGCTCTCGCTTCGATTCCCGGCGGGGTAGAAATATTTCGACGTGTTTCCTTACACCTGTTGTCCTGTTCACCTAGAAGCAAATAGGTACCTGGGTGTTAGTCGACTGGTGTGGGTCGCATCCTGGGGGGCAAGATTGAGGACCCCAATGGAAATAAGACGGACAGTCCTCGATGACCCAATAACCCAAGAAAGTCATTTCTTGGGTTATCCTGGGTGGCTAACCCTCCTGGGTTAAAAAACCGAAGAAAATCTTATCTTGTCCACTGCAAGGACCGAAGCGTATCCAATAAAGATGTCCTTGTATGCACTTGTGTTCTTTTATCAGTTGTACATGTACTTATACATGTACATGTAGTTGTAGAAATAAAGATTTGTACATTTGTAGTACGGTAATGCACGTGAATCAGGTTGCTAGGTTAAGCACCTTTCTGTCCGATCAAGAATTAGTTGGGGAAGCGCGTGCACACTTTCATATATTATTATTCTCGCAATAATTCAAGCATTGTGTCTACAACGTGAGTTTACCATAAAACTAACAACGTTTTCTGTAAGCTGAAATTTAGAGATTTTTACTTCACAGAAAACGTAACTTTACAGGGTAAACTTTATTTGATATTTAAATCTTATTATTTCTAGTATTCCTGACTGTTAAAATAAACTGGGGATAAACTTGGGATATTTCTTACAAACATATTGGGAAAAATGGTTCTGTTTAGAAAGCAATATTTTTTCGTATTCTTTTGTATTGATTGAAAAGCTCATTAGAAATGTCATATTGAGTTAAATATTCACAGCTGACTTAACAATGCATTTCTGTAATAATTGTGTTTATTGGAACTTGCATTCATTCGTAATTCTCTTTTGAGAAATCAAATGTAGATCACCTTCAATCAATTCACTTGAATTAATTGTCCTATTTTCTAAGAGTAGAGAGACAGCATCTTTATATCTTGTGGGAAAATAAATTTATGTAAGTATACAACCTAAGGACTCCAGTGGAAATAAGTCACATTGCCTGGGTTAAATTCTTCATTATTTAATATATAAAAACCATTGGAAATGTTTATGCACGAGGCTTAAATAATGACTAACTTATTATCGATAATAATTATTTCTCTAAAGTTACGTAATATAATGCATGAATAGTTGACTTGACATGTTTGTCATGCTTTATAGAACGACCCCGGTTATGCAAAGCATTTCTGGCAACCTCAACATTAACTGATAACCAGAGACATTTTTTGAGGTTAAGTTGGTTTACTTGAATGATAAAGTTTACAAAATCATTGATATTAACTCCAACAGTCTGCATTATTTTTGTAAGACTATTTATTATAATGTTTGTAGTAGTTATGACTTATGCACATAAATTGGGAATAATAACAACAGTATTACAGCAAATATGAATTAGATAAACATGATGCTGAATTAGGGTGACCCTTAAAAGAAGCTTTTTCACCATCATTCATTCCGTCACTGTCGTGGTCAGGTGGAAGAAGAGTTTTAAAAAAAAATGAAGGTGGCAGACTGGGAACATTTTGCATTTTCTGGAATGGAATTCCAAATTTTAGGTCCCTTTATTCATATGGAGTTCTTGGATAGGTTGAGTTGAACACGTGGTATGTCAAAGAGGCACTTGTTTGTTAGATTGTGTGAGTGACTCACGAAATCGTAATGACACGATTGCAAACAAACCATACCACGGACGGGGTTAGAACCCGCGGTCAGAGAATCATAAAACTATAGGCCACGCTGGCGGGAGATTCGTCTGTAAAAGCATGCATTTGTGGTCACAGTGGTGCCTATGCTAACCTTCCTATGGTGTATAAATATACCTAGTTGGATGAATCTTATTGTAGCCAGCTGGCCCAGTGGCTAGCGAGTTGGTCTGGAGTTTTATGACTGATTGTGGGTTCTATCCCCACCCGTGGTATGGTTTGTGTGTGTTACGTTGCATGTAAGTTTATTCAGGTATACACAAATACAGTTACATAGATTATCACACATAGCAGCATATGTGTAGAGAACCCAGGATAACCCAAAAAAAAGTCAAAGTGACTTATTTCCATTGGTGTCTCCAGGGAGAGTCGGAGCGCTGGGTTGAAAGTTCATACTAAGGTTCCTCTATATAAAGAATGCACAGTAGTGCGTGTGATAGTTTTGTAGGGCGAATATGTTAAGATTTTTTAAATATCTGCCTGATACAGAGAGAATATTCTCGTCAGCACAGTTGGGTCTGGCCAGGAGCTGAATGGATAATCGCGTGGACCCCATTAGAAATAAGTCACTGACTTTTTTTTGGGTTATCCTAGGTAATCTACACACATGCTGCTATGTATGATAATTTATGTAACTGTATTTATGCGTACCTGTACTTGAATAAACTTGCTTACTTTGCTTGGGAAGTCACGAGCTGTTGTACATGGTGGCCCATGGCCTGGTAGGCAAAGCTCTCGCTTCACAAGCTGAGGGTCCGTGGTTCGATTCCCGGCAAGGGTGGAAACATTGGGCGTGTTTCTTTACACCTGTCCTTGTTCACCCATCATTAAAATGGGTACCTGGGTGTTAGTCGACTGGTGTGGGTCGCATCCTGGGACAAAATTGACGTAATTTACCCGAAATGCTCTGCATAACAAGCAACTTTCTATATAGTAGTATGTCATTGATGTCAGCTAGGCCTGTATACCTTGTACATGTACTTGTAGAAATAAAGATATATTGTATTATTATACACGGGTTAACCATAAATAATCAACGTTTTCTGTAAAGTTAAAACTTGAAATTTTACTTCACAGAAAACGGTTTTACAGGGTAAGCTTATTTGGTATAAAAAAATATATTAAGTTTTATTTTTGCGTACATAACAGAAAAAAAGAGGAATGGAAGAAGAGGAGGAGGAGGAGGAGGGGAGAATGAGGAAAGGGTAAGATGAGGAGACAGTGCAAATAGTGCGTTATGGAAATGACGTCATAATATCAAGCAGGCAGTGTTGAGTGACTCCTCCCCCCTTTCCCCCATCTCTCATCCCTTACCATTCCCCCCTTCCCCTTACCAACCCCTAACAATATCACGTCATCTCTAGTATTATCGTCGTTCTGATCAATCTGTTTCACTCTCGCCAGGCGTCCCGTGTTCAACATTTTATTCTCAATATTAACACTGACTAACCAGGGTTTCTATCCTTGGGTTATTAGGATAACACAAGTCAGTCCCTGGGTCTTACCTGGAGTATACCTCGAGGGTGTTTCGGGGGTCACCGCCCCCGCGGCCCGGTCGATGACCAGCCCTTGCGGTGGGTGAGCCCCTGATTAATCAGTCTGTTACTGCTGGCCGCACGCAAACCGACGTAGGAACCACAGCCCGGCTGGTCAGGGACTGACTTCAGGTGTCTGTCCAGCTCCTTCTTGAAGACAGCCAGGGGTCTATTGGCTTACTTCCACATACCTCCTCCTATGATGGTCGTTACCAGGGTGTGAACCATAGGAGTCGCCGAACACGCAGGTACCTGCTTACTGCTAGGTGAACAAGGACAGCAAGTGTAAACATGTCCAACGTTTCTCACTCGTCCCGGTTTCGAGCACGGGTCCTTCAGTTGTAAGCCGAGGGTGCTACCACTTGAGCCATGAGTCACCGCTTGTGTGATGTCTTACAGCCTCACAAACACACAGCTTCATAGCTTTAAGAAGAGGTATGATAAAACTCATGGCGCAGGGAGAGTGACCCAGTAGCGGCCAGTGAAGAGGCGGGGCCAGGAGCTATGACTCGACCCCTGCAACCACAACTAGGTGAGTACACACCAAGTATCTATCGACCAGTTTTTTTGACAACCGTTAATGCTCCTCCCTCTCCTCCTAAGTAATATGATGTCATTCAGGTGCAGGAAGTAGAAACAGGGCAAAAGTTGTTACAGCATCAGGTTTCCACTGGCCGCAAGAGATGTTGAAATTGCGAGATGAAGCAGTCATAGCTAACTCAAGTTTTTGCTCTCATACATATCTACTATATATATAATGGGAATAACTTTGCATTTAATGTTATGATTATTAAATTATACAAGTATAGATTATATATAGTGTGTGTAAGTGTATGTGTTTTGCAAACAGAGAAGTTATGTGTGTGGTTGGGAAGGAGAACAGAAGCGAGTGGACAACTCCCGGGAGTTTGGGATAAGTCTTCTCTTTAGTAACAAGGTGTTGGATCACGGTCACAACTGGCTATGTTTAGTATAAGTGACCAGCTTAATAGGGTTTTGTAAATTATAACCAGGAGACAATAATCCTACAAAATAATTAATATCTTTAATATTAACGTGTCTTAAAAGTATCATAAATTCTCTCCCTTGTTGAAAAATACAATGGTACTTTTGAGTACAATAATACTAAGGACCATAAGTTTATAATACAATGTATGAACATTTAGTTAAAGTGACATTTCCATTGTCACAAGTAATTCACCATATATACACATAGACGAAGTGTCTCGCTGTAGATCGACTCTATATACGTACAAAGTTAAATAGTACGTCCGTGCTCTAATAATCACAGGCTACGAGTACGATAATCCACCAAGTAAGAAGCTAGCCTATAGACAGAGACGTTTGTCAAAACAAAACAAGCGATTTTAACGAAGAACAAAAAAGCACACAGCTGAGATCTTCAATAGAATATAGGAGTCCTAATACTCCCTTCTTACTGAATAAGATCGACTCACATCAAAATCAAGACTACGGTAATACGTAATGAATTAATAATGAATTTATAACGTCACAAAAACTCGCAATCTTAGTAGATATCAAAATCTATAAGTCCAGAACCAACTCTGTCCTTCACAAATACTTAGTGTAGCGAGAAAGCGGATCCGTCTCACCAACTTAGCCGTTTATTATCCAAAACTTGAGTCAAAACAAACTTCGAGGAGATGTTTGCAAGGCTAGAGGTAGGCTGGTACTCACTCAGGCAACAGATGTTTGCAAGGCTAGAGGTAGGCTGGTACTCACTCAGACAACAGATGTTTGCAAGGCTAGAGGTAGGCTGGTACTCACTCAGGCAACAGATGTTTGCAAGGCTAGAGGTAGGCTGGTACTCACTCAGGCAACAGATGTTTGCAAGGCTAGAGGTAGGCTGGTACTCACTCAGGCAACAGATGTTTGCAAGGCTAGAGGTAGGCTGGTACTCACTCAGGCAACAGATGTTTGCAAGGCTAGAGGTAGGCTGGTACTCACTCAGGCAACAGATGTTTGCAAGGCTAGAGGTAGGCTGGTACTCACTCAGGCAACAGATGTTTGCAAGGCTAGAGGTAGGCTGGTACTCACTCAGACAACAGATGTTTGCAAGGCTAGAGGTAGGCTGGTACTCACTCAGGCAACAGATGTTTGCAAGGCTAGA
Source organism: Cherax destructor (assembly GCA_009830355.1). Lineage (NCBI taxonomy): Eukaryota > Metazoa > Arthropoda > Malacostraca > Decapoda > Parastacidae > Cherax > Cherax destructor. The sequence continues at coordinate 24,716 of WNWK01003137.1, read as the reverse complement.
GGTAGGCTGGTACTCACTCAGACAACAGATGTTACCAAGGCTAGAGGTAGGCTGGTACTCACTCAGGCAACAGATGTTTGCAAGGCTAGAGGTAGGCTGGTACTCACTCAGGCAACAGATGTTTGCAAGGCTAGAGGTAGGCTGGTACTCACTCAGACAACAGATGTTTGCAAGCCTAGAGGTAGGCTGGTACTCACTCAAGCAACAGATGTTTGCAAGGCTAGAGGTAGGCTGGTACTCACTCAGGCAACATATGTTACCAAGGCTAGAGGTAGGCTGGTACTCAAGCAACAGATGTTTGCAAGGCTAGAGGTAGGCTGGTACTCACTCAGGCAACAGATGTTACCAAGGCTAGAGGTAGGCTGGTACTCACTCAGGCAACAGATGTTTGCAAGGCTAGAGGTAGGCTGGTACTCACTCAAGCAACAGATGTTTGCAAGGCTAGAGGTAGGCTGGTACTCACTCAGGCAACAGATGTTTGCAAGGCTAGAGGTAGGCTGGTACTCACTCAGGCAACAGATGTTACCAAGGCTAGAGGTAGGCTGGTACTCACTCAAGCAACATATGTTTGCAAGGCTAGAGGTAGGCTGGTACTCACTCAGGCAACAGATGTTACCAAGGCTAGAGGTAGGCTGGTACTCACTCAGGCAACAGATGTTTGCAAGACTAGAGGTAGGCTGGTACTCACTCAGGCAACAGATGTTACCAAGGCTAGAGGTAGGCTGGTACTCACTCAGGCAACAGATGTTACCAAGGCTAGAGGTAGGCTGTACTCACTCAGGCAACAGATGTTTGCAAGACTAGAGGTAGGCTGGTACTCACTCAGGCAACAGATGTTTGCAAGGCTAGAGGTAGGCTGGTACTCACTCAGGCAACAGATGTTTGCAAGGCTAGAGGTAGGCTGGTACTCACTCAGGCAACGTGATGTTTGCAAGGCTAGAGATAGGCTGGTACTCACTCAGGCAACAGATGTTTGCAAGGCTAGAGGTAGGCTGGTACTCACTCAGGCAACAGATGTTTGCAAGGCTAGAGGTAGGCTGGTACTCACTCAGGCAACGAGATGTTTGCAAGGCTAGAGGTAGGCTGGTACTCACTCAGGCAACAGATGTTTGCAAGGCTAGAGGTAGGCTGGTACTCACTCAGGCAACAGATGTTTGCAAGGCTAGAGGTAGGCTGGTACTCACTCAGGCAACAGATGTTTGCAAGGCTAGAGGTAGGCTGGTACTCACTCAGGCAACGAGATGTTTGCAAGGCTAGAGGTAGGCTGGTACTCACTCAGGCAACGTGATGTTTGCAAGGCTAGAGGTAGGCTGGTACTCACTCAGGCAACAGATGTTACCAAGGCTAGAGGTAGGCTGGTACTCACTCAGGCAACAGATGTTACCAAGGCTAGAGGTAGGCTGGTACTCACTCAGGCAACAGATGTTTGCAAGGCTAGAGGTAGGCTGGTACTCACTCAGGCAACGTGATGTTTGCAAGGCTAGAGGTAGGCTGGTACTCACTCAGGCAACAGATGTTTGCAAGGCTAGAGGTAGGCTGGTACTCACTCAGGCAACATATATTACCAAGGCTAGAGGTAGGCTGGTACTCACTCAAGCAACAGATGTTTGCAAGGCTAGAGGTAGGCTGGTACTCACTCAGGCAACAGATGTTACCAAGGCTAGAGGTAGGCTGGTACTCACTCAGGCAACAGATGTTTGCAAGGCTAGAGGTAGGCTGGTACTCACTCAGGCAACAGATGTTTGCAAGGCTAGAGGTAGGCTGGTACTCACTCAGGCAACGTGATGTTTGCAAGGCTAGAGGTAGGCTGGTACTCACTCAGGCAACAGATGTTTGCAAGGCTAGAGGTAGGCTGGTACTCACCAGGCAACAGATGTTTGCAAGGCTAGAGGTAGGCTGATACTCACTCAGGCAACGAGATGTTTGCAAGGCTAGAGGTAGGCTGGTACTCACTCAGGCAACAGATGTTTGCAAGGCTAGAGGTAGGCTGGTACTCACTCAGGCAACAGATGTTTGCAAGGCTAGAGGTAGGCTGGTACTCACTCAGGCAACAGATGTTTGCAAGGCTAGAGGTAGGCTGGTACTCACTCAGGCAACGTGATGTTTGCAAGGCTAGAGGTAGGCTGGTACTCACTCAGACAACAGATGTTTGCAAGGCTAGAGGTAGGCTGGTACTCACTCAGGCAACAGATGTTTGCAAGGCTAGAGGTAGGCTGGTACTCACTCAGGCAACAGATGTTTGCAAGGCTAGAGGTAGGCTGGTACTCAGGCAACTCCTCTAAGCCAGACGTCAACTCGGTTCATGGGACACCTACTCGAGAGACCGTTTGACTATTTTACGATAGTTAGCACAGCAGTTCCTGACTTAATTTAATAAAACACATCCTACCTATATACATAACTAAACAATTTAACACCAGATAATATTATAAAGCATGATATCTTCATTTTAGCTCTTAATGAAGATATCGGCAATATAATATTAAGTGAAAAATAAAAATATACACATATAATAACAAATACCCCGTTGGGTCCCATGCAAGGGACACAACAGTGTGTGTGTGTGTTTGTGTGTGTGTGTGTGTGTGTGTGTGTGTGTGTGTGTCCTGGCACCCGCAGACCAGTAACTACAAGAATTTTCTCCTTGATCTCTTGTGAATGCTCAGTATTATCCAGTAAACCAAGGTGGTGGTAGTAGTAGTGGTGGTTGTGGTGTGGTTCTTCCTGTGGTGGTAGTTTGTGGTGAACTAAGCAAGCAAAACGACAAGCCTGGCCCAGTTGCGGAAGTAGGCGAAGTCTCGAAACCCAGCAAAGGTAGAGAGATATGAAGTGTTCCCACCAGTGTGTGGTAGACTGGTTGCTTTGTTTACAAGTGTAACCAAGTTTGTGCTAACGGTGTCTGGGAACAGTACACAAGAGTGTACACAGGTGTCAGCGTCTGAGGGCAGTACAGAAGAGTGTACATAGGTGTCAGCGTCTGAGGGCAGTACAGAAGAGTGTACATAGGTGTCAGCGTCTGAGGGCAGTACAGAAGAGTGTACATAGGTGTCAGCGTCTGAGGGTAGTACAGAAGAGTGTACACATGTGTCAGCGTCTGAGGGCAGTACAGAAGAGTACACAGATGTCAGCGTCTGAGGGCAGTACAGAAGAGTACACAGATGTCAGTGTCTGAGGGCAGTACAGAAGAGTACACAGATGTCAACGTCTGAGGGCTGTACAGAAGAGTGTACACAGGTTCCAGCATCTGAGGGCAGCACAGAGTGTACACAGGTGTCAGCGTCTGAGGGCAGTACAGAAGAGTGTACACAGGTGTCAGCGTCTTAGGGCAATACAAAAGAGTGTACACAGGTGTCAGCGTCTGAGGGCAGCACAGAGTGTACACAGGTGTCGGGGAAGACTAACCTTTGTAAAAACTCGACTTTAGCTGATGCTTCTTGTGGATATTCTCACGACTATCATGCAATTCGTATTGAAACAGTATTTTATGTAGTCTAAACATTCGTCAGGCGTATTTAACAACCGTCAGACGCAATTCAACATTCGTCAGGCGTATTCAACATTCGTCAGACGCATTTCAACATTCGTCTGGCGTATTTAACAACCGTCAGACTCAATTCAACATTCGTCAGACGCATTTCAACATTCGTCAGACGCATTTCAACATTCGTCAGGCGTATCCAACATTCGTCAGACGCATTTCAACATTCGTCAGGCGTATCCAACATTCGTCAGACGCATTTCAACATTCGTCAGGCGTATCCAACATTCGCCAGACGCATTTGAACATTCGTCTGGCGTATTTACAAATGCGTCATTAGTAGCATATAGTTTAAATGTTCGTATTTATGGTACCTTAAATATTCGTCATTTATCCTTGGCCACTTATTTAGAAATACCTTTTAATAGGACTTCATTTTTTTAGGTTTAAAGCTCGTTTCTGAACTATAAAGCTCGTTCTTGAACGATAAAGCTCATTTCTGAACAATGTTGTTCATTCCTGAGCGATAAAGCTCATTTCTGAACGACAAATTCGCTTTTGAATGAGAAGCAAGCCAACTTTATCTCCCAAAATGGAGCTTTATAGTCCGTAATGGAGCATTATCGCTCACAATGGAGCTTTATCGCCCCTAATGGAGCATTATCGCTCTCAGTGGAGCTTTATCGCCCCTAATGGAGCATTATCGCTCAAAATGGAGCTTTATCACTCCTGATACGCGCTTGTTGCTCCAGCGACCAGCCTGTATGTTGCACAACAGAGAGATGCAGGAGTTGCAAACGGGAGACCAAACGGTCATGACTTAAACGCTGAGATGTTTGTTATTGTTGCAGAGATGGAGGCCAGATGATGACCCTAACTGCGTTTACACTTCACAGACGAGACAGTCTCTTGTTAAACAGCATATATACACTGAGAGATGTCTCTCAGTGTATATACACTGAGGGTTGATAGATGGTGTTCAGCCCCTCAGTCTTGAAGGGCCGATAGATGGTGTTCAGTCCCTTGATTCTGGCAGAGGGCTTGTGATCCAAAGAGTTGGAGGCTGTCCCAATCTTCGTAGGATCACGCGTGATCACATTTCGTTCTCTTCCCCCCCGGATCCGTGTGACCCTTAGGGTTTAGCGCTTCCCGGGGATTGTAACGATACATCCGGGTCTTAAGCGGGGGCCCCTTGATGCCTTGATTCCGCTGAGGGTTTTTGATACAAGGAATTGGATCAATACTCCGTTTCCCTGAATCGATCCTGATTCCTCCCACTTCCTAGTCAATGTATTTTCTGTAATAATAATAATAATAATAATAATAATAATAATAATAATAATAAACTATTAATAAAAATAATGATAATGCTGCTGCTACTACTAATAATAAGTCAATAAACAGCTGTCAACGATTGTAAATATTAAAAAAAATGGACGTGGGAGTCGAACCGTGGTACTGGCAGAGGCTGCGGGTATTAATGTCGACGAAGTCCCTGTAAAGCCTCGTGAGCAACTTTAAATAGGCCTGAATCCTTTAAGCTTTGATGGCAAGCTTATTGTGAAAATTTGATGATTTGGTCACCGACTACGTGCGGCCAGCAGTAACAACCTAATTGATCAAGCCCTGATCCACCGGGAAGCCTGGTCATGGACCGGGCCGGCCCCTCCCACTTTATCGATTACTTAAACTGTAGATCCTGCTCCTACATCACCAATTGCTCCATTGACAACTCCTAACTGAAGAAATACAGAGAGAGAGAGAGAGAGAGAGAGAGAAGAGAGAGAGAGAGAGAGAGAGAGAGAGAGAGAGAGAGAGAGAGTGAGTGAGTGTTGTGGTGTTAGAAAGTGACGCTATCACCTCCCACATTGTTGCTCCACAAGTTCTCTGAACAAGACGAAGGGTTTCCCCTCTCTCTCTTTACCTAGCTTTACTTCTAGCTGTTGAGCTCTAGCTTCTGGTCTCGCCGTTCCAGCGCAGTGGGCTGCTTAGCATCTACGTTATTTGGTTATGTACTCTGCATTCCATGGGATAGTACTCAGTGGGGCGAGGACGATGCACAGTGAGAGTGAAGACAAGACACAGGGTGAGTGAAGACAAGACACAGTGTGAGTGAAGACAAGACACAGTGTGAGTGAAGACAAGACACAGGGTGAGTGAAGACAAGACACAGGGTGAGTGAAGACAAGACACAGGGTGAGTGAAGACAAGACACAGTGTGAGTGAAGACAAGACACAGTGTGAGTGAAGACAAGACACAGTGTGAGTGAAGACAAGACACAGGGTGAGTGAAGACAAGACACAGTGTGAGTGAAGACAAGACACAGGGTGAGTGAAGACAAGACACAGTGTGAGTGAAGACAAGACACAGGGTGAGTGAAGACAAGACACAGGGTGAGTGAAGACAAGACACAGGGTGAGTGAAGGCAAGACACAGTGTGAGTGAAGACAAGACACAGTGTGAGTGAAGACAAGACACAGTGTGAGTGAAGACAAGACACAGGGTGAGTGAAGACAAGACACAGGGTGAGTGAAGGCAAGACACAGTGTGAGTGAAGACACAGTGTGAGTGAAGACAAGACACAGGGTGAGTGAAGGCAAGACACAGGGTGAGTGAAGACAAGACACAGTGTGAGTGAAGACAAGACACAGGGTGAGTGAAGACAAGACACAGTGTGAGTGAAGACAAGACACAGGGTGAGTGAAGGCAAGACACAGGGTGAGTGAAGACAAGACACAGGGTGAGTGAAGGCAAGACACAGTGTGAGTGAAGACAAGACACAGGGTGAGTGAAGGCAAGACACAGGGTGAGTGAAGACAAGACACAGGGTGAGTGAAGGCAAGACACAGTGTGAGTGAAGACAAGACACAGGGTGAGTGAAGGCAAGACACAGGGTGAGTGAAGACAAGACACAGGGTGAGTGAAGACAAGACACAGGGTGAGTGAAGACAAGACACAGGGTGAGTGAAGACAAGACACAGGGTGAGTGAAGACAAGACACAGGGTGAGTGAAGACAAGACACAGGGTGAGTGAAGGCAAGACACAGTGTGAGTGAAGACAAGACACAGTGTGAGTGAAGACAAGACACAGGGTGAGTGAAGGCAAGACACAGGGTGAGTGAAGACAAGACACAGGGTGAGTGAAGGCAAGACACAGTGTGAGTGAAGACAAGACACAGGGTGAGTGAAGGCAAGACACAGGGTGAGTGAAGACAAGACACAGGGTGAGTGAAGACAAGACACAGGGTGAGTGAAGACAAGACACAGGGTGAGTGAAGACAAGACACAGGGTGAGTGAAGACAAGACACAGGGTGAGTGAAGACAAGACACAGGGTGTGTGAAGACAAGACACAGGGTGAGTGAAGGCAAGACACAGTGTGAGTGAAGACAAGACACAGGGTGAGTGAAGACAAGACACAGGGTGAGTGAAGACAAGACACAGGGTGAGTGAAGACAAGACACAGGGTGAGTGAAGACAAGACACAGGGTGTGTGAAGACAAGACACAGTGTGAGTGAAGACAAGACACAGGGTGAGTGAAGACAAGACACAGGGTGAGTGAAGACAAGACACAGGGTGAGTGAAGACAAGACACAGTGTGAGTGAAGACAAGACACAGGGTGAGTGAAGACAAGACACAGGGTGAGTGAAGACAAGACACAGTGTGAGTGAAGACAAGACACAGTGTGAGTGAAGACAAGACACAGTGTGAGTGAAGACAAGACACAGTGTGAGTGAAGACAAGACGCAGGGTGAGTGAAGACAAGACGCAGGGTGAGTGAAGACAAGACACAGGGTGAGTGAAGACAAGACACAGGGTGAGTGAAGACAAGACACAGTGTGAGTGAAGACAAGACGCAGGGTGAGTGAAGACAAGACGCAGGGTGAGTGAAGACAAGACACAGGGTGAGTGAAGACAAGACACAGGGTGAGTGAAGACAAGACGCAGGTTACTAGATAAATTAAACAGTAAGAGAGTGCAGTAAATAGGTAATCTGGGTGTTACACCTGCTACCTATGTTCACCTAGCAGTAATAATTAGGTACCTGGGTGTAGTTACTTTACACCTGCTGCCCGTAGATACCCAGGTGTTAATCACCTGTTGTGGGTGGCATGCTGGGTTACAGGAACCCAGGAACCCAGCAGAACTAAGCCACAGTGCCTGGGTTGCTTGTTTACCCTGGCTTGAGAATTCTCTTGAAAGGGGTTCCTCGATGCCACTGAAGGGCTCTTGATCCTAGGGATTAGAGCTACACTTTCCTCCGATCAAACCTGATTTCCCCCCATTCGCCCCAGGCGTAATATGACCCCCTTGTGGAGCGCTGCCCGTGAGGGTGGATGGTGAGCACAGTGTTTACCTTCCTGTGAAGGATGTGTTAGGGCTCCTCTACCCAGCTGATCACCCTCACACCCTACCCTAACTAACCCCCTCCCCTTCCCCTTCCCCTGCCCCTCACACCCCTCTCTAGCATAAGTGTTTTGTCTTCCTCAACCTCATTAATCTTTTGTGTAAATAAGACACACTCAGAGTTATGGCATTTGATTGGCAAGACGTTTCGCCCACGCAGACCAAGTTATGAGTGTTTATGGAGGTCGGAGGGAGGTCCAGAGACAAAAGAATGAGGTCTAGTGTTGAGATGTGACTAGCCCTCCCAGTAAGTGAGGTTGAGTGAGCGCAGTATCACGTGTTGGGAGAATGAACCCCTCGCTAAAACTTCGAAGATTGCTAATGATCCTGAGTTTTGATTAGTGTTATTAGTTGTGGCTTTTATAAACCGCGTATTGCAAACAATCTGCTGCGAGGGTCACTGTCTTTGCTGACCAGTCTTGCCTCTGGGAAGTTCACAAGGTGGTTCTCTCTGTGTCTTTCTGTTATCGTCGCTTCGGCATGGGTTAGTATGTTGGAGAACCGACAGGTTGATAAATTAGGCACATGCGCAACACTTCCTCAATAAAGATACCCAAGTGTTGCATATGTGTCTAAATTATCAACTTGTCGGTTCTCTGAATCATTTATCTACATTCCTGTCATATACAGCAACATCTTGTGATCTTGATACAGGGAATTCTTCACTTGTCTAACACTCCTGGAACACTCCTGGAACACTACTGGAACACTACTGGAACACTCTCCTGGAACACTGTCTCCTGGGACATAGTCTCCTGGAACACTCTCCTGGAAGACTCTCTTGGAACACTCCTGGAACACACTCTCCTGGAACACAGTCTCCTGGGACATAGTTTCCAGGGAAGATGTCCCCATGTGTCCGTCGATGATCTTACCCTGATAATGATGTGCTTTGAATTAATGATTTGCCAGAAGGGATACAAACTAATGACCATTTATCTGAAATGACAAGTGATTGGTGAAATATAATGCAATGAAATGGGTGAAAGCAACAACAAGTCAGTGCAGAATGTTGGGTGTAAGGAGATACTGGAAAGAGAGATACTGGAAAAAAAAGAGTAGATATAATAATCACTTACGTGGTCATAACGGGATAAGATAGGTTAGGATTTCTTCTGGCCGTCAACGGGAAGACCAAGAAGCCACTACTGTAGACTGCTAGAATCATTTGAGTTTTGTGAGGTAAACTCCTTCGTACACAGTGATCTATAAATGTAGTCAGGAATATTTATTTTTTATAGCTACATATTTATGTTGGGAAGTTGGGTTAACAATTTGTTTGTGTACATTTCGTAAAGTACACAATTCGTGGCAGCATATCTGTGCCCGAATTAATAAAAGTTAGAGCCATCCAGTGTACAGTGTGATGGAAGGTCCAGCAATTATGTTGGTATTATTTGTGATACTTTTAAGTACAGTGATGAGTTAAAAGAGAGAGGTTTATGGTCCGTTGTGGCAACTCTCGCGTCGTGTTATCGCCTTTGGTGATAAGTAGAGCAGCGGAAGCCGCGTCCTGATATAGTGCTATTGTGATGGTGGTGAGTGGTTGTCGCTGCTTTATCATCGTCTTCACCTGCGTCTTCAACCACTTAAGACGTCTCGTTGCCTTGGTTATTGTGACCTCGGCGTTGTTAAACTAGTGTGGGTTCGTAACTAGCGAAGTGGATCGATCTCAGCAACCAGACAAACAGACAGTACTTGATGTAGTGGAGGTCGTGTTCCACCTTGAACTCATCTAAGTTGTATTTAACAGAGATGGAATCATAGTTGCTATCCCCGGTTTCACTGTTGGGGCGTGGCTGGTGTGGTCACAACCTTACCTCGTTCTTTCCTCCAAGGTCAAGCGTCTGTACCTCCCTCCTGAGGCAGGAATACAGATTTCTCTCCTTCAGACTTGTACACTTTGAGAACCTCAAGTTCTACTTTCAGTTTCCCATCCTCCTTACCGTGACAGCCCCAGAGACTGGGAAGACCCACCTCACCTGCAGTGTTCCCAGGGTGCGGGTAGCACAAGCACACAAACACATGAACTAACCAGTCAGAAACTAGAGTACCTTCACCTTGACCAAGGAACACCCTCAACTCGTTTGTGTAGAGCAGTGTAGGATGGCACAGCGCCAGGACAGCAGGGATTCTAACCTGTCCTTCAGCGGCGTACAGGATACCATAGGTGAGAGATACCTTGATTATCAACAGTCAGTGTGTTTAATTTATCACAAATACGCTACGAATTTCCTCCTTTCTCTTATACGTTTAAAGATATATATTTTTTGCATTTATGTTAATGTAAAAAATAATAATTTTGTACCAAAAGAACCTTATAAAATTTTCCTAAACCTTATTATAACAAGCGCAATTTAATTTAACCTAATCCAGCTAAATATATTTTAGATACTTTTACAATAATTTAATAATAAACAAACACACTGAAATATATTTTCTCGTTAGGTTTAGAATGATTTTTGCGAAATTATTGCAAACGCAAATTTTCGCTTCTTATTCGGCAAGAAGAGCGTTGCTATTTAAGCCAAAATAGCAAGTTTTTACCTATTCGGCACGAGATTATATATATATATATATATATATATATATATATAAGAGAGAAAGAGAGAAGGAGTATGTGTAAAGTGTGGCTGTGAAAGCATAATGTAAAAGGAGTTGTGTAAGAGAGGCATCGTGGTGCACACTGCTTCATACTTACCTCTGCCTCACCTTGCCTCTCACACTCCCCTAAACTCCTGTTGTTTACTTCTCTTAATATATGTTTAACTTTGTGTTGTTTTTATTTTGATTCGGTATTAGATTTAGATTTTGCCTCTGAAGTGGCTAGTTTATTGTTCACCTGGTATCTATCCTGTGGATGGTAGTGGCTAGTTTATTGTGCACCTCATATCCATCCTGTGGATGGTAGTGGCTAGTTTATTTTGCACCTCATATCCATCCTGTGGATGGTAGTGGCTAGTTTATTTTGCACCTCATATCCATCCTGTGGATGGTAGTGGCTAGTTTATTTTGCACCTCATATCCATCCTGTGGATGGTAGTGGCTAGTTTATTTTGCACCTCATATCTATCCTGTGGATGGTAGTTGCTAGTTTATTGTGCACTTCATATCTATCCTGTGGATGGTAGTGGCTAGTTTATTGTTCAACTCGTATACATCCTGTGGATGATAGTGGCTAGTTTATTGTGCACCTCGTATCCATCCTGTGGATGGTAGTGGCTAGTTTATTGTGCACCTCATATCTATCCTGTGGATGGTAGTGGCTAGTGTGTTTTATTATATTTATAGGAAAGCGCTAAATCCCTAGCAGTCATACAACACCTAGGGATTGGAAGGTGATCAAATTTGATCCAAGGAATGAAATGGAATCTCTTTGGCCTTCAGGGAGTGTTGACGTCTACAACTATTGCTGTCACTATTATTATTATTATTATTATTATTATTATTATTATTATTATTATTATTGTATAATAATAATATAATAATAATAATATAATAATAATGAAAATAATAATTAAATAATAATAATTAAATAATAATTAATAATTAATATTACTAATGAGAGTAACTTGATGTCATATACTTGTTTCAGACGCGTTGCTGGCGGACCTACAGAGCAGCATCACGCCCACCACCTCCGCCCCTACCACACCCCACCCAGCCTACAATGGCGCCGCCCACACGCCCACCCCCGCCCATATCAACGCCTACAATGGCCATGACGTGAGTACAAAGTCCTCAGTAACCATGAAAGACCTACATATACACTAGTGAAGTTAGGCGGGGCCAAGAGCTGTGATTCGATCCCTGCTACCACAAATATTTCTAACCCAATTTAACCTAACCTGTCGCAAATTAACTTTAACGTAAAGAAAATGCGATTTGGAAGGAAAAAATGATGGAAACGTTTCAGGAAATTGAGCGAAACGTCAAAAACTGACGAGAATGGTTTGTTTACACTCAGTGGGTAGCACTCTTAAATGATTGTTTGCTCAGTGGGTAGCACTCTTAAATGGTTGTTTGCTCAGTGGGAAGCACTCTTAAATGGTTGTTTCCTCAGTAGCACTCTTAAATGATTGTTTAATCAGTAGCACTCTTAAATGGTTGTTTGCTCAGTGGGTAGCACTCTTAAATGGTTGTTTGCTCAGTGGCACTCTTAAATGATTGTTTCCTCAGTAGCACTCTTAAATGGTTGTTTGCTCAGTGGGTAGCACTCTTAAATGGTTGTTTGCTCAGTGGCACTCTTAAATGATTGTTTCCTCAGTAGCACTCTTAAATGATTGTTTCCTCAGTAGCACTCTTAAATGGTTGTTTGCTCAGTGGCACTCTTAAATGATTGTTTGCTCAGTAGCACTCTTAAATGGTTGTTTGCTCAGTGGCACTCTTAAATGATTGTTTCCTCAGTAGCACTCTTAAATGGTTGTTTGCTCAGTGGCACTCTTAAATGATTGTTTGCTCAGTAGCACTCTTAAATGATTGTTTACTCAGTAGCACTCTTAAATGGTTGTTTGCTCAGTAGCACTCTTAAATGATTGTTTGCTCAGTAGCACTCTTAAATGATTGTTTCCTCAGTAGCACTCTTAAATGGTTGTTTGCTCAGTGGCACTCTTAAATGATTGTTTGCTCAGTAGCACTCTTAAATGGTTGTTTGCTCAGTAGCACTCTTAAATGGTTGTTTGCTCAGTAGCACTCTTAAATGATTGTTTGCTCAGTAGCACTCTTAAATGGTTGTTTGCTCAGTAGCACTTAAATGATTGTTTGCTCAGTAGCACTCTTAAATGGTTGTTTGCTCAGTGGGTAGCACTCAAATGGTTGTTTGCTCAGTAGCACTTTTAAATGATTGTTTGCTCAGTAGCACTCTTAAATGGTTGTTTGCTCAGTGGGTAGCACTCAAATGGTTGTTTGCTCAGTAGGTAGCACTCTTAAATGATTGTTTGCTCTGTGGGTAGTACTTGTTTGCTCAGTGGGTAGCACTCAAATGGTTGTTTGCTCAGTGGGTAGCACTCCCAAATGGTTGTTTGCTATGTTCGAGTTTTTGTGTACCTTGGAGTATGAGCTACGTGTAGTGTTTGCCACAAGCAAACACTACACATAGGTACCTTGAGTGCGGTGATGGGCTCTTGATCTAAGGAACCGGACCTGTATTCCCTTTGGAACGTATTAATTAGTTTTCTTCATTACTCAAGACTAAATATATCTCGATTGGTAGCGCATTCAGCTCGCACACCGAGGGCTGTGGTTCGATTCCCGGTACGGGTGGAAACATTAGGGCCTGTTACCTGCTGTCCTTGTTCACCTAGCAGTAAAATAGGTACCTGGGTGTTAGTCGACTGGTGTGGGTCGCGTCCTGGGGACGAAATTGACCTAATTTGCCCGAAATGCTCTGCATAACAAGGGGCTTTCTATATAGTAGTATGTCATTGATGTCTGCTAGGCCTGTATACCTTGTACATGTACTTGTAGAAATAAAAGATTATTATCAATTGGTGTTGCGTGTCTTTAGTGCATGTCGGTGGAAGGAATATGTGGCTTGTCTTAACCATAAGACACGGGAAGGAATAGGAAATGTATCTGCACAAGATACAGGAGAGAAAGTGCAATGTGTCTTCAACTGACTGGATTACCCGTGTCTTAATACCAGACCTGGTATAATAGCGTTGATCCACTCATGTATCTTCATGTGGCAGACGGTTGTGATACGTGGTGTGAGTATCCTGGCAATGGAGAGGAACTGTATACAGTTATACACAACACTGGTGTCCTCCCAGTCCACTGAGACAAACACAAGCATTGTCTTACCTTAAACAAAGCATTGCATTTCTTTTGTCGACCATCTGAAACAGCTAATAAAAAGCCTTTTCAACTGCTAACGAAACTCTTCCACCGACAAACTGAACCTTTCCTACGGTTGACGGTAATTTACCAACGGTTAGCGTAGTCTTCTGATAGGCTAGTTATAGCTTTTCACCTCTTGTACAGGGGTTAAGAAAGCCAGTTCATTACTCGAAGTGTATAATCTCTTGAATGCACTAGAATTATTCATCTCTTCTTACCATAACAAGCTGCCAACATCCAGCCGCAGATTACCTACAGCCTGAACTATTACTACTATTATTACTACTACTGCTGTTACTACTACTACCACTGCTATTACTACTACCACTGCTATTACTACTACCACTGCTATTACTAATACCATCGTTGAAGTGGTAAATTAAGCGCTGCACTGATCAGAGAATGAGTGAGGTAAACAAGGACTCGTAGCTCACTAATAGACAGTCAGAGGGGCGTAAACAAGGGATGTCCTGGTGTAAACAAACAACCAGGTCCCGTAAACAGTAAGTGATTACTGGTAAACAAGAGGGGCTACCTCCTGAGTGGTGAAGTCTGGACACACTGTTACTCCTTAAGAACACTTCCCTTCTCTCTTTACTTCATTCTCTTTATTTCTATTCTTTTTTATTCCTTTTCGTCTGTTTTTTTTTCATCTTTTTATTCTTTTTTAGTTTTTTTCTTAATTTTCGTCTTTTTTTTCTTCTTTTCTGTCTTTTTTCTTCATTTTTGTCCTTTTCCCTTCTTTTTCGTTTTTTTCTTTTCTGTCTTTTTTCTTCATTTTCCACCTTTTTCCTTCTTTTTCGTCTTTTTTTTAGTTTTCTTCATGTTTTTTCTTCTTCTGCACAAGTTACTATAGTATAAGACCTCTGTAGAAATTTAAACTTATATACGAACTTTTAACTCTCTCTCCAGTAGATTTAAGGTCACCTAAATACGGACTTCAAGTCTGCTAAAAAGATTCCCTCTTGCCTTCAGCTGTTTGATACAGTTTTGTGGGTGTTTATTGCTGGATAACAAGGGTCAGCAGGTGTGACCTGCTCGTGTGTCCCGCTCAACCCGGTAATCGAACCAGGGAGTCCCTGTGGTTGTCAATCCATCGTTCTAGCTACGGAGGTTGCTGATTTAGGACACCGATAAATTTAAAACCGTTGACAGACTGTAAAACCCCTGATGACCCACTTGAACCAACAAGAAAAAATTATGGAAAGATCCACATTGCAGATGAAATTTATATTGGGGGGGGGGGGGGGACGACGCTTCGCACTGTGTAGAGTTTTATCTATCTCCAGTAGCGAAACGATGGCCCCAAGCTTTTTTTTTCTGCAACGAGGCCTGGTCACGGACCCACGAGGCCTGGTCACGGACCCACGAGGCCTGGTCACGGACCCACGAGACCTGATCACGGTCCCACGAGGCCTGGTCACGGACCCACGAGGCCTGGTCACGGACCCACGAGGCCTGGTCACGGACCCACGAGGCCTGGTCACGGACCCACGAGGCCTGGTCACGGACCAACGAGGCCTGGTCACGGACCAACGAGGCCTGGTCACGGACCCACGACGCCTGGTCACGGACCCACGAGGCCTGGTCACGGACCAACGAGGCCTGGTCACGGACCCACGAGGCCTGGTCACGGACCCACGACGCCTGGTCACGGACCCACGAGGCCTGGTCACGGACCCACGAGGCCTGGTCACGGACCCACGAGGCCTGGTCACGGACCCACGAGGCCTGGTCACGGACCCACGAGGCCTGGTCACGGACCCACGAGGCCTGGTCACGGACCAACGAGGCCTGGTCACGGACCAACGAGGCCTGGTCACGGACCCACGACGCCTGGTCACGGACCCACGAGGCCTGGTCACGGACCAACGAGGCCTGGTCACGGACCCACGAGGCCTGGTCACGGACCCACGACGCCTGGTCACGGACCCACGAGGCCTGGTCACGGACCCACGAGGCCTGATCACGGTCCCACGAGGCCTGGTCACGGACCAACGAGGCCTGGTCACGGACCCACGAGGCCTGGTCACGGACCCACGAGACCTGATCACGGTCCCACGAGGCCTGGTCACGGACCCACGAGGCCTGGTCACGGACCAACGAGGCCTGGTCACGGACCCACGAGGCCTGGTCACGGACCCACGAGGCCTGGTCACGGACCCACGAGGCCTGGTCACGGACCCACGAGGCCTGGTCACGGACCCACGAGGCCTGGTCACGGACCCACGAGGCCCTGGTCACGGACCAACGAGGCCTGGTCACGGACCCACGAGGCTTGGTCACGGACCCACGAGGCCTGGTCACGGACCCACGAGGCCTGGTCACGGACCCACGAGGCCTGGTCACGGACCCACGAGGCCTGGTCAAGGACCCACGAGGCCTGGTCACGGACCCACGAGGCCTGGTCACGGACCCACGAGGCCTGGTCAAGGACCCACGAGGCCTGGTCACGGACCCACGAGGCCTGGTCACAGACCCACGGACCGGGTCGCGGGGGCGTTGACCCCCATAACCCCCTCCAGGTATATTATTGACTGATGTGCCTGTCTCAAAAGGAACTTAGCTTTGATTTTCATACGTGTGACTTTCGATTTGCCATTTTTTTTATATAAACAAATCAGTGTCCATGAAGTAACAGAAAATTGTCTCTCCTAATGGACTTGGATACAAGTGAAAACACAAGTTAATCAGAGCACTGGTGCACTTTTTTTTATACGCTCATATTTTTTTTTGTAGGCTTGAAGGAAAAGGTGTGGCGGTGGTAGTGAGGAGTCACGTCCTGTAGCGACGCGTGGTGGTGGTGGTGGTGGGGGTGGTGGTGTTGGGGGCGTGAGAAGGCTCTTGTGTGGGGGAAATGACTTGAGTTGCCACTTAAACTGCTGCTCTCATCATCAATTACTCATGTAAATATTTTCCTCGCCAGTTTTGAAGGCTAGGTGACGTCACTTTCCCGCGAGTTTTGAAGGCTAGGTGACGCCACTTTCCCGCGAGTTTTGAAGGTTAGGTGACGTCACTTTCCCGCGAGTTTTGAAGGCTAGGTGAAGTCACTTTCCCGCGAGTTTTGAAGGCTTGGTGACGTCACTTTCCCGCGAGTTTTGAAGGCTAGGTGACGTCACTTTCCCGCGAGTTTTGAAGGCTTGGTGACGTCACTTTCCCCGCGAGTTTTGAAGGCTTGGTGACGTCACTTTCCCATCACTGAGCAAAACTCACCTCTCCAACACAATTGTCCTCAAAAATTTGTTAAGTTACACCATGAATTAAGGAAAGATCCTGGACTTCACACCATGAATTAAGGAAAGATCCTGGACTTCACACCATGAATTAAGGAAAGATCCTGGACTTCACACCATGAATTAAGGGAAGATCCTGGACTTCACACCATGAATTAAGGGAATATCCTGGACTTCACACCATGAATTAAGGGAAGATCCTGGACTTCACACCATGAATTAAGGGAAGATCCTGGACTTCACACCATGAATTAAGGGAAGATCCTGGACATCACACCGTAAATTAAGGGAAGATCCTGGACTTCACCTTACGAAACAAAGCAAATACGATAGTAATTATGCACAAGGTAGATTATAGTGGAAAAATGAACTCTTAATCTGAGTTCATAAATATACAGATTAATAACAGAAACGAGCCTAACGCACTTGTTTCTCTCTAGAATAACTTAGTGACTAGTGAGTGACCAGACAGGACTCGAACCCTGGCTGTCAATACTCACCACCATCACCATCCACCTAGGTGCTGGAGTTCTAGGAGAGTCATCCATATAGGTCTGTTTCTAAGATTTCATCCAACTAGGTATTTCAACTAAGTATATTTCTAAGCTGATTCTGTACGCTAGAAAGGTTAGTGTCCACAATGGTTCAAACTACAAGAACTAATAATAATAATAATAATAATATTATTATTTGTCACGTAGAGGAGGGGGGTTATACATTGGCAGGGTAATGGGAGGTATTGAGGTTTGATCCAAGGGGAAGGGTAGCTCTATTCCATTGGATCCAGAGCCATTCAACAGCATGAAAGCCAACGTCTCACTTCGCTGGATTACTCATGAGGACAGTGTGGTGTAAGTGGTGAGTCAGTGGCGTGACCTCACACACACACACACACACACACACACACACACACACACACACACACACACACACACACACACACACACACACACACACACTCTTTAAGAAGAGGTATGATAAAGCTCAGGGAGCAGGGAGAGACCCAGTAGCGGCCAGTGAAGAGGCGGTGCCAGAAGCTATGACTCGACCCCTGCAACCACAACTAGGTGAGTAAACACACACGTGAAGCTCTCGCTTCACGCACGGAGGGCCCGGGTTCAATTCCCGGTGGGGCGGAAACATTTCGAAGTGTTTCCTAACACACACACACACATACATACAACAGGCCTAGTGTCTAATCGACATGTGCCTAGGACAAAATGGTAACTAACAGACGTGTATTATTTTCGTTTGATGAATCAAATTGTGTGATTACTCGATGTTGGTGGTGGTTATTTTGATGGTGGATGTGGTGGGGGATGGTGGTGGTGGTGGTGATTTTCATGGTAATTTTGTTGGTAGTGGTGGCTGCGGTTGTTTTGGTGGGGGTGGTGGATGTGGTGGTGGTAGTGGGTTTGGTGGTGGTGGTGTTGGTGGTTGTTTTAGATGTAGTGTTGGTGGTTGTTTTGGCTGTAGTGTTGGTGGTTGTTTTGGCTGTAGTGTTGATAGTTGTTTTGGCTGTAGTGTTGGTGGTTGTTTTGGCTGTAGTGTTGGTGGTTGTTTTGGCTGTAGTGTTGATAGTTGTTTTGGCTGTAGTGTTGGTGGTTGTTTTGGCTGTAGTGTTGGTGGTTGTTTTGGCTGTAGTGTTGGTGGTTGTTTTAGCTGTAGTGTTGGTGGTTGTTTTGGCTGTAGTGTTGGTGGTTGTTTTGGCTGTAGTGTTGGTGGTTGTTTTGGCTGTAGTGTTGGTGGTTGTTTTGGCTGTAGTGTTGGTGGTTGTTTTGGCTGTAGTGTTGGTGGTTGTGTTTTGGCTGTAGTGTTGGTGGTTGTTTTGGCTGTAGTGTTGGTGGTTGTTTTGGCTGTAGTGTTGGTGGTTGTTTTGGCTGTAGTGTTGGTGGTTGTTTTGGCTGTAGTGTTGGTGGTTGTTTTGGCTGTAGTGTTGGTGGTTGTTTGGCTGTAGTGTTGGTGGTTGTTTTGGCTGTAGTGTTGGTGGTTGTTTTGGCTGTAGTGTTGGTGGTTGTTTTGGCTGTAGTGTTGGTGGTTGTTTTGGCTGTAGTGTTGGTGGTTGTTTTGGCTGTAGTGTTGGTGGTTGTTTTGGCTGTAGTGTTGGTGGTTGTTTTGGCTGTAGTGTTGGTGGTTGTTTTGGCTGTAGTGTTGGTGGTTGTTTTGGCTGTAGTGTTGGTGGTTGTTTTGGCTGTAGTGTTGGTGGTTGTTTTGGCTGTAGTGTTGGTGGTTGTTTTGGCTGTAGTGTTGGTGGTTGTTTTGGCTGTAGTGTTGGTGGTTGTTTTGGCTGTAGTGTTGGTGGTTGTTTTGGCTGTAGTGTTGGTGGTTGTTTTGGCTGTAGTGTTGGTGGTTGTTTTGGCTGTAGTGTTGGTGGTTGTTTTGGCTGTAGTGTTGGTGGTTGTTTTGGCTGTAGTGTTGGTGGGCGTGTGTTGGTGTGTTTTGGCTGTAGTGTTGGTGGTTGTTTTGGCTGTAGTGTTGGTGGTTGTTTTGGCTGTAGTGTTGGTGGTTGTTTTGGCTGTAGTGTTGGTGGTTGTTTTGGCTGTAGTGTTGGTGGTTGTTTTGGCTGTAGTGTTGGTGGTTGTTTTGGCTGTAGTGTTGGTGTTGTTTGGCTGAGTTGGTGTTGTTTGGCTGTAGTGTTGGTGGTTGTTTTGGCTGTAGTGTTGGTGGTTGTTTTGGCTGTAGTGTTGGTGGTTGTTTTGGCTGTAGTGTTGGTGGTTGTTTTGGCTGTAGTGTTGGTGGTTGTTTTGGCTGTAGTGTTGGTGGTTGTTTTGGCTGTAGTGTTGGTGGTTGTTTTGGCTGTAGTGTTGGTGGTTGTTTTGGCTGTAGTGTTGGTGGTTGTTTTGGCTGTAGTGTTGGTGGTTGTTTTGGCTGTAGTGTTGGTGGTTGTTTTGGCTGTAGTGTTGGTGGTTGTTTTGGCTGTAGTGTTGGTGGTTGTTTTGGCTGTAGTGTTGGTGGTTGTTTTGGCTGTAGTGTTGGTGGTTGTTTTGGCTGTAGTGTTGGTGGTTGTTTTGGCTGTAGTGTTGGTGGTTGTTTTGGCTGTAGTGTTGGTGGTTGTTTTGGCTGTAGTGTTGGTGGTTGTTTTGGCTGTAGTGTTGGTGGTTGTTTTAGCTGTAGTGTTGGTGGTTGTTTTGGCTGTAGTGTTGGTGGTTGTTTTGGCTGTAGTGTTGGTGGTTGTTTTGGCTGTAGTGTTGGTGGTTGTTTTGGCTGTAGTGTTGGTGGTTGTTTTGGCTGTAGTGTTGGTGGTTGTTTTGGCTGTAGTGTTGGTGGTTGTTTTGGCTGTAGTGTTGGTGGTTGTTTTGGCTGTAGTGTTGGTGGTTGTTTTGGCTGTAGTGTTGGTGGTTGTTTTGGCTGTAGTGTTGGTGGTTGTTTTGGCTGTAGTGTTGGTGGTTGTTTTGGCTGTAGTGTTGGTGGTTGTTTTGGCTGTAGTGTTGGTGGTTGTTTTGGCTGTAGTGTTGGTGGTTGTTTTAGCTGTAGTGTTGGTGGTTGTTTGGCTAGTAGTGTTGGTGGTTGTTTTAGTCTAGCTAGAGCTGTGGTGGTTGTTGGCTGTAAGTGTTGGTGGTTGTTTGGCGTAGGTTGGTGGTTGTTTAGAGCTTGCTAGTGTGATAGCTGTTTGAGTAGATGGTAATTCCCAAGTGACAGTAACTGTAGCTCTACTGGAAGGTGACACTTGAAGCTGCCGTGTACTTGATGAACCTTTAATGGAATACTTGATATTCTCATTGTCCTACTGAAGTCTCCCAGCTCTGGCTGACACTACTGAAGTCTCCCATCTGGCTGTACTGAAGTCTCCCAGCTCTGGCTGACACTACTGAAGTCTCCCAGCTCTGGCTGACACTACTGAAGTCTCCCAGCTCTGGCTGACACTACTGAAGTCTCCCAGCTCTGGCTGACACTACTGAAGTCTCCCAGCTCTGGCTGACACTACTGAAGTCTCCCAGCTCTGGCTGACACTACTGAAGTCTCCCAGCTCTGGCTGACACTACTGAAGTCTCCCAGCTCTGGCTGACACTACTGAAGTCTCCCAGCTCTGGCTGACACTACTGAAGTCTCCCAGCTCTGGCTGACACTACTGAAGTCTCCCAGCTCTGGCTGACACTACTGAAGTCTCCCAGCTCTGGCTGACACTACTGAAGTCTCCCAGCTCTGGCTGACACTACTGAAGTCTCCCAGCTCTGGCTGACACTACTGAAGTCTCCCAGCTCTGGCTGACACTACTGAAGTCTCCCAGCTCTGGCTGACACTACTGAAGTCTCCCAGCTCTGGCTGACACTACTGAAGTCTCCCAGCTCTGGCTGACACTACTGAAGTCTCCCAGCTCAGGCTGACACTACTGAAGTCTCCCAGCTCTGGCTGACACTACTGAAGTCTCCCAGCTCTGGCTGACAGATTTCAACACTAAGAAACGCATCCTCTATAATGGAATATGACAAAGAAACATAGCTAAATGTTGTTCCACTATGTAACTATCATATAGAATAGGGTTGTAGCACAGTGCTGGTGTCCCCACTGTGTAACTATCATATAGAATAGTGTAGCAACGCTGTTGGTGTTCCCATGATGTAACTAACATATAGAATAGGGTGGTAACACACTGCTGGTGTTCCCACTATGTAACTAACATATAGAATAGGGTGGTAACACACTGCTGGTGTTCCCACTATGTAACTAACATATAGAATAGGGTGGTAACACACTGCTGGTGTTCCCACTATGTAACTAACATATATAGGTTAGCAGCACACTGCAGATTTATCCAGCCTGGCTAAATTCAAATAGGCAAGAGTATGGTGGAGTGTGTCAGAAGTGAATGATGTGGAAAGGTGAAGCAGTACAAGGTTTACAAAACTAACTGTATTCCTAGTTCTCTTGTGTTGGCAGCAGAGAGGCGGCCCACGAGCTGTGTCTCAACACCCGTATACTCAGCTGGGTCAACACAGAGTTGTGGTACATTACAAGCTGAAACCACCTGCATCCACCCACTACTATTACACCCAGAGCCCATCTGCACCCACTACTACTACACCCAGAGCCCACCTGCACCCACCACCACTAGACCCAGAGCCCACCTGCACCCACTACCACTACACCCAGAGCCCACCTGCACCCACCACCACTACACCCAAAGCCCACCTTCACCCACCACCACTACACCCAAAGCCCACCTTCACCCACCACCACTACACCCAGAGCCCACCTGCACCCACCACCACTACACCCAGAGCCCATCTACACCCACCACTACACCCAGAGCCCACCTGCACCCACCACCACTACACCCAGAGCCCATCCACCCACCACACCAGAGCCCACCTGCACCCACCCCAGCACGGCCCAGAGCCCATCTAACACCCACCACTACACCCAAGCCTACCTGCACCCACCACCACTACACCCAGAGCCCATCTGCACCCACACTACTACACCCAGAGCCCACCTGCACCCACCACCACTACACCCAGAGCCCATCTACACCCACCACTACACCCAGAGCCCACCTGCACCCACCACCACTACACCCAGAGCCCACCTACACCCACCACTACACCCAGAGCCCACCTGCCCACCACCACTACACCCAGAGCCCACCTGCACCCACTACCACTACACCCAGAGCCCACCTGCACCAACCACCTCTACACCCAGAGCCCACCTGCACCCACCACCACTACACCCAGAGCCCACCTGCACCCACCACCACTAGACCCAGAGCCCACCTGCACCCACCACCACTACACCCAGAGCCCACCTGCACCAACCACCTCTACACCCAGAGCCCACCTGCCCCACCACCACTACACCCAGAGCCCATCACACCACCACTACACCCAGAGCCCACCTGCACCCACCACTACTGGCTTATTCATTCCATCATATTGAATGATTACAGCAAGTGAAACAACGTGTGTGATTCGTAACTACCTGCACCTGTGGACCCCATGCTCTTTCACACTTTATATATACTATATATATATATATATATATATATATATATATATATATATATATATATATATATATATATATATATATATATATATAATGATATATATATACTATATATATATATATATATATATATATATATATATATAATACGTATATATATATATATATATACTATATATATATATATATATATATATATATATATATATATATATATATATATATATATATATATATATATATATATATATCGTTATATATATATATATATATATATATATATATATATATATATATATATACGTATATATATATATATATATATATATATATATATATATATATATATATATATATATATATATATATATATATATATATATATATATATATATATATATATATATATATATATATATATATATATATATAATATATATATATATATATATATATTGAGACAGGAACTCAAAGATTAACGGGTATGTATATTTGATCCCCTTCTGGGTTATTATTGAGCTTATATATATATATATATATATGCGTGTGTGTGTGTGTGTGTGTGTGTGTGTGTGTGTGTGTGTGTGTGTGTTTTAAAGCAGGACCAAGGCTGTTAAGAATAACTTCCACATAGAATATTCATCTTATGTACCAAGGTTTCGGGTATTTCTTCAGCCATCATCAGAATTTGAAAAGCATTACAACAATATTAAAAACCTTTTTTTTTTCTTTAAAAAAAAAGACCGTGATAGCTAACATTCTTATCACTAGATACGTATCAGGTTATAAGAATACTAATACGTATCAGAGCTAAAATAATATAGCCTCTATAACATTTATTTACAGGGGGGGAAAATTAAGCTTACATACCTCTCCACATTGAGGTAATAAATTTTAGATAAGATTAAACGAAGCTTGAATAATATCAGAGGGAAATTGACAGCATATAGTTGATAAATTATAGGTTAAGAGTATAACGTAGGTTAAGAGTATAGCGTAATGTAAGAGAAGAATATAACGTAGTGTAAGAGTATAGCGTAGTGTAAGAGTGGAATATAACGTAGTGTAAGAGTAGAATATAACATAATATTACTGCCTTCATATATTATGCCGTTACATATAATATAACAGCATATATCTCATATAATTTATATCTATTAAATTTGTTTATATGTCTTTAATGAGATTTTTTTTAAGTGCGTAATGTCCACTTGTTTAACCATTTCAGTAACATAAACAGGGTGTTTCAAACCTTTGGACCCAATTGCACAGCACACTGCTTTGAAATTGGGTCCATCATTTTGAAACACCCTGTATTTCTAATATTATGAAGAGCTTTCAGAAATTATCGCTGGAAATTGCATAAGAAAACGAACGATATAAAATGATTCTCGTCTGTAGCACCGTGCACTCACCTATGTAAATTGTATGTATATTTATGTATACACACATACACAGTTGTGTGCATGAATATACAGTTACTTTTTGCCGATGACACATGTGCTTTTAGGAAATTGTGAAGAGAAGTTGCAGAGGTTGGCGGACGAATTTAGGAGGGTGTGTATAAGAAGGAAATTAAAAGTGAACATAGGAAGGAGTAAGGTGACGAGGATAACAATTTACGTAATGGAAGATTGGATATCGGATTGGGGGAGTAAGGGGTTAATGTTTCAGGATTTAGTAGGGAAATTGTGGGGGATTTTATGAAGGACGAGGTAAACCATAGAACTGATGAGGGGGGTTGGGGGGTACATTGAGGTATATGTGGAGACAAATGACGTTATGAGAGAATAGTGGTACCAATGCTCTTAT
>WNWK01003136.1:125000-178787 GCA_009830355.1 Cherax destructor | reverse complement strand
GTGATTCTTCACAGCAGAGGCAGTGATTCATCACAGCAGAGGCAGTGATTCTTCACAGCAGAGGCAGTGATTCTTCAGAGTCTTGGAAGCAGCTTCTAAATCTTTCATGTATGTAATGAAGAAAAGTTAGTCAAAATATGACGTCTGGTGCTTCCTCAGAGAAGGAAGGAAGGAAGGAAGGAAAGAAGGAAGGAAGGAAGGAAGGAAAGAAGGAAGGAAGGAAAGAAGGAAGGAAGGAAGGAAGGAAGGAAGGAAAGAAGGAAAGAAGGAAGGAAGGAAGGAAATATTTATTTTTTATTATTTTATTAACACATCGGCCGATTCCCACCAAGGCAGGGTGGCCCGAAAAAGAAAAACTTTCATCACCATTCACTCCATCACTGTCTTGCCAGAAGGGTGCTTTACACTACACAGCAGAGGTAGTGATTCTTCACAGCAGAGGCAGTGATTCATCACAGTAGAGGCAGTGATTCTTCACAGTAGAGGCAGTGATTCTTCAGAGTCTTGGAAGCAGCTTCTAAATCTTTCATGTATGTAATGAAGAAAAGTTAGTCAAAATATGACGTCTGGTGCTTCCTCAGAGAAGGAAGGAAGGAAGGAAGGAAGGAAGGAAGGAAGGAAGGAAAGAAGGAAAGAAGGAAGGAAGGAAGGAAATATAAATTTAAATAATTAGAAAGGATGAAAGGAAAATTAAATAAGAGAGGAAGTAAGGAAGGAAAGAGGAAATTAAGTTCATAAGAAAAGAGAGAAGAAAGGGAGGTCGTTATTAAGGGAAGAAGGAAGCAAGGCAGGATGGAAAATGCGAAAGAAATACAGGAAAGAAAGAAGGGGAGAAGAAAGGAAGGAATAAATCAGTATTTTACTCTTCATCTTTCTTTCAATGATGCACAATAGCATATAAATCATCTGCATAAATCATGCACTTTAATACACTGGTCTCAGCTTTGCTTATCATCCTTAGCTTTTTAAGACGATAACTTGGAGAGCAGGTTGTGTGTGCGAGGCCTCAAAGACTTCATTATCCTCTAGAACAGAGTTACTTAACTATTTCACGATTACAGACCCACAGTGGATTGGCGTACATGTCCTCATACCACCTTCACCAGGCTGTGGATATCATTACCAGTCCTATTAGGTACCACTATGACTTACAAAAGATGTCAACAGCTTGGTTTTACTTTATATATGGGTACCCCATGGGGTATGGGTACCCCGGTTACGAAGCACAGCTCTAGATCGTCACCAGGACTAGTCTGATGACCAGTCGTTCCTCTAAACTGGGCGACTTTTCTATGTGTGTCTGAGGTCTCCACTACTTTGTCAGCTTCCAGACCGTCTTGCTTCTTCATTACCCAGAGATCGTGAACGACTGACGTTCTGTGCAAGCTGGTATCTGGCTGCAGTCTTGTCCCTGACAAGCATATTTCACTGAGAGGCTCTCAGCAGAGGTACGAGTGTGAGGGAAATGATTCTTAGGTGTTAACAGTATGGAAAGATGGGGTTTATTATGATTCTTAGGTGTCAACAGTATGGAAAGATGGGGTTTATTTTCCGGAGGACGAAATCAGACCGGCTCTCTAAAGTATACTATTGAACTGTCTCAATCCTTCAGCAGCTAAAAGAAGGAATTTGGCGTCTTCCTGGAGGTGGAGAATCTGCCTTTGTGAAGACATAAGGTGTCAGTGTAGATCTTTGGTTGAAAGGCGCGTTCCCTCGGTCTCTCTCTCTCTCTCTCTCTCTCTCTCTCTCTCTCTCTCTCTCTCTCTCTCTCATTCTCTGTCTGTTTGTCTGTCTGTCTGTCTGTCTGTCTGTCTGTCTGTCAGTCTCTCTCTCTCTCTCTCTCTCTCTCTCTCTCTCTCTCTCTCTCTCTCTCTCTCTTTCTCTGCACATATTAATTTTCTTTATGAAATTGAAGATTAGTCAGATCACTTAAACCTTCTCAGCAGATAGTCTTGATATAGATCATGATACCGTTTACTCGTGTACTCACCTAATTGTACTCACCTAATTGTGGTTGCAGGGGTCGAGACTCAGCTCCTGGCCCCGCCTCTGCACTGTCCGCTACTGGGTCTCTGCTATCCCTGCTCCGTGAGCTTTATCATACCTTGTCTTAAAACTATGTATGGTTCCCGCCTCCACTATATCGTTCGCTAAACTATTCCACTTCCTAACTACTCTATGGCTGAAGAATTGCTTCCTAACATCCCTCTGACTCATCTGAGTCTTCAGCTTCCAGTTGTGTCCCCTTGTTTCTGTGTTTCCTCTCTGGAACATCCTGTCACTATCTACCTTGTCGATTCCCCGCAGTATTTTGTATGTCGTTATCATGTCTCCTCTAACCCTTCTGTCCTCCAGTGTTGTTAGTCCTATTTCCTCAACCTTTCTTCATAAGGCAGTCCTGAGTTGTGGAACTAGCCTTGTCGCAAACCTTTGCACTTTCTCTAATTTCTTGACGTGCTTGACCAGGTGTGGGTTCCAGACTGGTGCTGCATACTCTAGTATGGGCCTGACGTATACGGTATACAGTGTCTTGAACGATTCCTTGTTAAGGTAACGGAACGCTAATCTTAGGTTTGCCAGTCGCCCATATGCTGCCGCGGTTATCTGGTTGATGTGTGCTTCCGGAGACGTGCTTGGTGTTATACTCACCCCAAGGTCTTTCTCCTTTGATGAGGTTTGTAGCCTTTGTCCACCTAGCCTGTACTCTGTCAGCGGTCTTCTTTGCCCTTCTCCGATCTTCATGACTTTGCATTTGGTGGGGTTAAATTCGAGAAGCCAGTTGCTAGACCAGATGTCAAGCTTGTCCAGGTCTCTTTGAAGTCCTGCTTGGTCTTCATCCGATGTGTCTCCTCATTAATTTCACATCATCTGCGAAAAGAGACACTTCTGAGTCTATCCCATCCGTCATGTCATTCACATATAGCAAGAATAGCACTGGTCCTAGGACTGACCCCTGCGGTACACCACTCGTCACAGGCGCCCACTGTGATACCTCATCACGCACCATGACCCGTTGTTGCCTCCTGTGAGGTATTCCCTGATCCATTCCAGTGCCCTTCCTGTTATACACGCTTGGTCTTCCATCTTCTTTACTAATCTCATGTGGGGAACTGTGTCAAAGGCCTTCCTGCAGTCCAAGAAAATGCAGTCAACCCACCCTTCTCTTCTTGCCTTACCTCTGTTACTTTATCATAGAACTCCAGGAGGTTTGTTACACAGGATTTGCCTTCCCTGAAACCGTGCTGTCTGGCGTTGATTAACCTGTTCTGCTCCAGATGCTCCACCATTCTTTTTCTGATGATTTTCTCCAAGACTTTGCACACTATACACGTAAGTGACACCGGTCTGTAGTTTAGTGCCTCTTTTCTGTCTCCTTTTTAAAGATGGGGACTACGTTGGCCTTTTCCATATCTCAGGTAGCTGCCCAGTTTCAAGGGATGTGTTGAAAATTTTGGTAAGTGGCACACTCAGAACCTCAGCTCCTTCCCGAAGGACCCATGGTGAGATATTGTCCGGACCCATTGCCTTTGAGGTATCAAGGTCACTGAGTAACTGCTTCACCTCCCCTCAGATGTGTGTATTCCCTCCAGCACTCGATACATCCCTTGTTGGTGATGCACCCCGTCCTGTCTACCCAACTGCCTCCCTTCCTCCACTGTGAATACTTCCTAAACCTCGAGTTGAGCTCCTCACATACCTCTTGATCATTACTTGTGAGTTCCCCATCTTCCCTCCTCAGCCTTATCACCTGATCCTTTACTGTTGTCTTCCTTCTGATGTGGCTGTACATCAGTTTCGGGTCAGACTTGACTTTCGATGCTATGTCGTTTTCGTACTGTTTCTGGGCCTCCTCCGTACCTGTGCATACTCGTTTCTAGCTCTTCGACTAATCTCCTTGTTTGCTTGGGTTCTTTGCCTTCTGTACCTTTTCCATTCTCTGGCACTCTGAGTCTTTGCCTCCCTGCATCTTTGGGTAAACCAGGGGCTCTTTCTTGTCTTCCCATTTATTCTTTTTCCTTTGGGTATAAACCGTTCCTCTGCCTCCTTGCACTTTGTCGCTACGTATTCCATCATTTCATTTACTGACTGTCCTTCCATTTCCTTTCCCACAGAATCTCCTGCAGGAAATTCCTCATACCTGTGTAGTCCCTTCTTTTATAGTCTGGTATGTCTCTTTCAGCACCGTTTTCCCTCTCCACCTGTAGCTCTACTATGTACTCAAAGCTCAGCACCATATGGTCACTGGCTCCCAGGGGGCTCTCGTGTGTTATATCCTCGATATCTGAGCTATTCAGGGTGAATACAAGGTCCAGCCTTGCTGGTTCGTCCTCTCCTCTCCTCTCCCTGACATGTTGGTGCATCAGGTTTTCCAGTACCACGTCCATCATCTTGGCTCTCCAAGTTTCTGGACCCCCACGTGGTTCTTTGTTCTCCCAGTCGATCTCTTTGTGGTTGAAATCGCCCATGACCAGTAACTTCGCTCTGCTCATGTGCGCTTTTCTTGCCACCTCCGCCAAGGTGTCCACCATTGCTCTGTTGTTCTCGTCATATTCCTCTCCTGGCCTCCTGCAGTTTTGTGGTGGGTTGTACATCACTGCAATGACTATCTTGTGCTCCCCAGACTGGATGGTACCTACTATAAAGTCCCTTTCTCTACACACCTCCATTCCTGCCATTTCCTCAAATCTCCAATGATTCCTTACGTGTGTGTGTGTGTGTGTCTCTGTTGCTCCCTGTTGTGGTCAGTCGAGTCAGCTCTGGCTCGCCTTTCACTGGCCGCTCTAGTCTCTCTGGCCATGAGCTTTATCCCTCTGCAAAGCATGTGAGCCTCCCACTATCGCTTCTAAACTATTCCACTCCACAACTCTGTGACTGAATACTTCCTAACATCTCTGGATTCATCTAGAATGTGGTGTGTGTGTGTGTGTGTTTAGTTAGTTCTTGTATAGCAAGAGGATTATGCCAAAAACGTCCAATTACCTCCCTGTTAGGAAAGAAGTAGAGTTGTTTTTCTAAGTATATCTTATAAGATAACCAGAGTACTTGCAGGGGTAAAGTGGACGATAAAGTGATCCTCGAGAGAGAAGCAAGTGGCAGGAAGGAAAGAATGTGAAGTCCACAGTCTTGTGGGAATGTTAGAGGTCCTGCAGGTATGCTCAACATCCTACCAGAATGTTGAAAATTACATGTAGAAACCTTACTTCTTTCCTCATATATATATATATATATATATATATATATATATATATATATATATATATTATATTATATGCTGTACCTCTTTCTTGTTTCTTTAATTATTTTTTTAAGATAAGAGCTTGGTTACACACAACGAAATAGAAGATAGAACAGTATACAAAACTGTGTAATGAGAGTACTGACAGTGTAGACGTCTCTATACATCACAAGGTAAGACAAGAGGCTATGAAATACTGCAAAACTTCTGTTTGAAAATACAACATAGAATATTTTGTTCTAGAGGAAACAGCGTACTCGAGAACCACTAAAAATTTCACAAATATTTACTAAAGGGTAGTGAAGACTCCAAGAGTTAGTTATGTTATGAAGCATGTTAGTAATAACACACACACATTCATTTAAATGATTTAAAAGAGAAAGCAGTCAGAATTACAAACATTGGAAATTGATGGAAAAAATTCTTGAAGACTGAACAGCAGGAGCACAGCTCTGCTCTTGTAGCTACGAGACACAGCAGGAGCACAGCTCTGCTCTTGTAGCTACGAGACACAGCAGGAACACAGCTCTGCTCTTGTAGCTACGAGACACGGCAGCAGCACAGCTCTGCTCTTGTAGCTACGAGACACAGCAGGTACACAGCTCTGCTCTTGTAGCTACGAGACACAGCAGCAGCCCAGCTCTGCTCTTGTAGCTACGAGACACAGCAGGAACACAGCTCTGCTCTTGTAGCTACGAGACACAGCAGCAGCACAGCTCTGCTCTTGTAGCTACGAGACACAGCAGGAACACAGCTCTGCTCTTGTAGCTACGAGACACAGCAGCAGCACAGCTCTGCTCTTGTAGCTACGAGACACAGCAGCAGCACAGCTCTGCTCTTGTAGCTACGAGACACAGCAGGTACACAGCTCTGCTCTTGTAGCTGAGACACAGCAGCACAGCTCTGCTCTTGTAGCTACGAGACACAGCAGCAGCCCAGCTCTGCTCTTGTAGCTACGAGACACAGCAGCAGCCCAGCTCTGCTCTTGTAGCTACGAGACACAGCAGCAGCACAGCTCTGCTCTTGTAGCTACGAGACACAGCAGCAGCACAGCTCTGCTCTTGTAGCTACGAGACACAGCAGCAGCACAGCTCTGCTCTTGTAGCTACGAGACACAGCAGCAGCCCAGCTCTGCTCTTGTAGCTACGAGACACAGCAGCAGCCCAGCTCTGCTCTTGTAGCTCGAGACACAGCAGCAGCACAGCTCTGCTCTTGTAGCTACGAGACACAGCAGCAGCACAGTTCTGCTCTTGTAGCTACGAGACACAGCAGCACACAGCTCTGCTCTTGTAGCTACGAGACACAGCAGCAGCACAGCTCTGCTCTTGTAGCTACGAGACACAGCAGCAGCCCAGCTCTGCTCTTGTAGCTACGAGACACAGCAGGAACACAGCTCTGCTCTTGTAGCTACGAGACACAGCAGGAGCACAGCTCTGTTCTTGTAGCTACGAGACACAGCAGGAGCACAGCTCTTCTCTTGTAGCTACGAGACACAGCAGCAGCTCAGCTCTGCTCTTGTAGCTACGAAACACAGCAGGAGCACATATCTGTTCTTGTAGCTACGAGACACAGCAGGAGCACATCTCTGCTCTTGTAGCTACGAGACACAGCAGGAGCACATCTCTGCTCTTGTAGCTACGAAATACAGCAGGAGCACAGCTCTGCTCTTGTAGCTACGAGAAAGTAATAAATGAATAATTACACTCACATACACACATGATCTCAAGAACACATACTTTCAAGTACATAGAAATGTATAAATGTTTACAATCACACGCAAAGGAGCTGAGCCTCGACCTCTGCAGCCATATATATGTGAGTATATGGTCTCAAGTAGCCCGTCTCTGTGTACCCCGTCTCTGTGTACCCCGTCACTGTATACCCCGTCTCTGTGTACCCCGTCTCTGTGTACCCCGTCACTGTGTACCCCGTCTCTGTGTACCCCGTCTCTGTGTACCCCGTCTTTGTGTAGCCCGTCTCTGTGTACCCCGTCTCTGTGTACCCCGTCTCTGTGTACCCCGTCACTGTGTTACACCTGTAAGAGTCAGGGGGAGAGATACATAATAGGTCTCGAGACAGAAACGTTGAACTTAAAACACGAGAGGAGGTAGAAAGCGCAGGGTAAGTTTGTCAGGAAAGTGGTTGGCTGGCACCAGGCTCTATATTATTACTGTCACATTACACCCGCTGTAAGCTATACAATCTTCAAAGGGATTTCGTGAACAGCATTTTATCGGCGAATAAATTAGCATCGTCGAGTAATTTCTCATGCGAAAATATCCCAAGTAGAACTAAGGCAAGAGGAATGTGGTAGTTATGTTTCTCACGAAACAGACTTGAATGTGAGGCAGCCACGTATATTATCATTGATGAATAAAATATATGTCCAGCACCTGGGCATCTTCAATGAAAACATGTGGCGCCCGTACAGGATTTTCTCAATCTAATATGGGGACATGATGGAGGATTAAATTGAAAAGAAAGCAAGCGAATCGTCTCCCCAATACAGGTACTCGGGGAGATGCAAGGAAGCCTGGTGTGCAGTGCGAAACGTCTCCCCAATACAGGTACTCGGGGAGATGCAAGGAAGCCTGGTGTGCAGTGCGAAACGTCTCCCCAATACAGGTACTCGGGGAGATGCAAGGAAGCCTGGTGTGCAGTGCGAAACGTCTCCCCTAACACAGGTACTCGGGGAGATGCAAGGAAGCCTGGTGTGGCAGTGCGAAACGTCTCCTAACACAGGTACTCGGGGAGATGCAAGGAAGCCTGGTGTGCAGTGCGAAACGTCTCCCCAATACAGGTACTCGGGGAGATGCAAGGAAGCCTGGTGTGCAGTGCGAAACGTCTCCCTAACACAGGTACTCGGGGAGATGCAAGGAAGCCTGGTGTGCAGTGCGAAACGTCTCCCCAATACAGGTACTCGGGGAGATGCAAGGAAGCCTGGTGTGCAGTGCGAAACGTCTCCCTAACACAGGTACTCGGGGAGATGCAAGGAAGCCTGGTGTGCAGTGCGAAACGTCTCCCCAATACAGGTACTCGGGGAGATGCAAGGAAGCCTGGTGTGCAGTGCGAAACGTCTCCCTAACACAGGTACTCGGGGAGATGCAAGGAAGCCTGGTGTGCAGTGCGAAACGTCTCCCAATACAGGTACTCGGGAGATGCAAGGAAGCCTGGTGTGCAGTGCGAAACGTCTCCCTAACACAGGTACTCGGGGAGATGCAAGGAAGCCTGGTGTGCAGTGCGAAACGTCTCCCCAATACAGGTACTCGGGGAGATGCAAGGAAGCCTGGTGTGCAGTGCGTAACGTCTCCCCAATACAGGTACTCGGGGAGATGCAAGGAAGCCTGGTGTGCAGTGCGTAACGTCTCCCTAATACAGGTACTCGGGGAGATGCAAGGAAGCCTGGTGTGCAGTGCGAAACGTCTCCCCAATACAGGTACTCGGGGAGATGCACATTACTTGTCAAAGTTATTGTTTACCTTTGATCCATTTTCTGGAGTGCGAGATTAATATATCTGCCTGGAGTCTACCTGGAATATACCTGGAGTATACCTGGAGGTAGTTCCCGGGGTCAACGACCCCGGACCAGGGGGACTGATCAACCAGGCTGTTGCTGCTGGCCGCACGTAATCCAACGTACGAACCACAGCCCTGCTGATCGGGTACTGATAACTTCGTATGATCGGGTACTGATAACTTCGTATGATCGGGTGCTGATAACTTCGTATGATCGGGTACTGATAACTTCGTATGATCGGGTGCTGATAACTTCGTATGATCGGGTACTTATAACTTCGTATGATCGGGTGCTGATAACTTCGTATGATCGGGTACTGATAACTTCGTATGATCGGGTACTGATAACTTCGTATGATCGGGTACTGATAACTTCGTACGGCGTATGACCCGTAGGGGGTCAAACACCCTGAGATGTCATCAAACAACACTACCCCAGGCATCCCTGAATAAGGGGGCAGTCTAACCCTGAAATGTTATCAATCTAACATAAGCTCTGATCCGAGGAAGTGAAGGACAGCTTTATTACTTGGATCAAGAGCTCTTCACTAGAATCAATGCCACTACTCTTTGAAGAGCTGGGTTGGTAGAGCCTCTCTCCAGAACCCTGAACACCAGGTGCCTCGCTGGCGGTAATGACGGAAATCCTGTTATTATCTGAGCAACTTGAGCCTTACGGATTATTGATAACTACTCTGAGAGTTGAGTAGTTAGGTCAGATAGTTGGATAGTTATATGAGTGATAGAGAGAATTTGGACAATAGTAATAGTCAGGAGAGAATCAATCATATTATTTATGCAACTAATAGATAATAAATTATCAATGTCTTTCCCGTCCGGAATAGACAGAAAAGAACATGAACCAAGAACTACACAAGAACAAGAACTACACTACAGCTGAACACGTACTGTACAGGATTAGCCACCACCGCCAACAACACTGTTACCTGATCTTAATGTCATTGTGTGTGTGTGTGTATGTGTGTGTGTGTATATGTGTGTGTGTGTGTGTTGAAGAAAGGCTTCTTTGCCGTCTCTTTACCGTCTATGGTGAGTTTGTTTAAAAACACTAACAAGCCCTGGGATCTGAGAGACACTTAAAGGCCTCGCTTATGGGGATTTTCAGTGAAGGTTAAACCGCATAAGAAGCCTCCTCACTGAGTGAGGGATTCCTTCTGGAAGCCTTAAACATGCTCTCAAACACTGTTCTGTTTATATTGTTTGTTGGCATTGTTGTTGTTGCCTGTAGGTGGATGCCTGGGAAGGAAGGGGAAAATAGGGTGATCGGGGTGAAGGGAAAGGGTGATGGGAGAGGAGATTGAAAGGGTGATGAAAGGATTAGCTTCTCTGTACATGAAAGCTTCAGAATTATGGAGCAGCTTGGAGATTGTTCTGTCTGCGTGATAACCCCGCAGTTGTGTGTATGTGTGTGTGTTTGTGTATGTGTGTAGAGACGAGCCCGGGGTTGCCTGCTACCAACATAAACTCCTGCAATAGGTCACTGTTGCCTTATCGTCTGGATACAACAAAAACAACTCAAGCAAGAAAAGTCCTGTGTTTTTCCTGCAGTTTTCTTGAGATGAGATTTTTATCATACGATCCTTTAGCTTCTCCTTTTCTCTCTCTCTCTCTCTCTCTCTCTCTCTCTCTCTCTCTCTCTCTCTCTCTCTCTCTCTCTCTCTCTCTCTCACCCACAAATACGCACACACTACAATATAACTGACTGTTCCCTGCACCATGACTGTTCCTTGCACCATGACTGTTCCTTGCACCATGACTGTTCCTTTCTTCATGACTGTTCCTTGCACCATGACTGTTCCTTGCATCATGACTGTTCTTTGCACCATACTGTTCCTTGCACCATGACTGTTCCTTGAACCATGACTGTTCCTTGCATCATGACTGTTCCTTGCATCATGACTGTTCTTTGCATCATGACTGTTCCTTACACCATGACTGTTCCTTGCATCATGACTGTTCCTTGCATCATGACTGTTCCTTACACCATGACTGTTCCTTGCATCATGACTGTTCCTTTCATCATGACTGTTCCTTGCACCATGACTGTTCCTTGCACCATGACTGTTCTTTGCACCATGACTGTTCCCTGCACCATGACTGTTCCTTGCACCATGACTGCTCCTTGCACCATGACTTCCTTGCACCATGACTGTTACTTGCACCATGACTGTTCCTTGCACCATGACTGTTCCTTGCACTATGAGTGACTGTTCTTTGCGCACTAACCAAGGACAGCCCCAGAAGTTTGATAAAGGAAGGCGGACACAAGTGAGGTAGTCTGGGTGTTGTAGGAGGCTACAAGGCTGACATAAGTGAGGTAGTCTGGGTGTTGTAGGATGCTACAAGGCTGACATAAGTGAGGTAGTCTGGGTGTTGTAGGATGCTACAAGGCTGACATAAGTGAGGTAGTCTGGGTGTTGTAGGAGGCTACAAGGCGGACATAAGTGAGGTAGTCTGGGTGTTGTAGGAGGCTACAAGGCTGACATAAGTGAGGTAGTCTGGGTGTTGTAGGAGGCTACAAGGCTGACATAAGTGAGGTAGTCTGGGTGTTGTAGGATGCTACAAGGCTGACATAAGTGAGGTAGTCTGGGTGTTGTAGGATGCTACAAGGCTGACATAAGTGAGGTAGTCTGGGTGTTGTAGGAGGCTACAAGGCGGACATAAGTGAGGTAGTCTGGGTGTTGTAGGAGACTACAAGGCGGACATAAGTGAGGTAGTCTGGGTGTTGTAGGAGGCTACAAGGCGGACATAAGTGAGGTAGTCAGGGTGTTATAGGAGGCTACAAGGCGGACATAAGTGAGGTAGTCTGGGTGTTGTAGGAGGCTACAAGGCGGACATAAGTGAGGTAGTCTGGGTGTTGTAGGAGACTACAAGGCGGACATAAGTGAGGTAGTCTGGGTGTTGTAGGAGGCTACAAGGCTGACATAAGTGAGGTAGTCTGGGTGTTGTAGGAGGCTACAAGGCTGACACAAGTGAGGTAGTCTGGGTGTTGTAGGAGGCTACAAGGCTGACATAAGTGAGGTAGTCTGGGTGTTGGAGGAGGCTACAAGGCTGACACAAGTGAGGTAGTCTGGGTGTTGTAGG
Source organism: Cherax destructor (assembly GCA_009830355.1). Lineage (NCBI taxonomy): Eukaryota > Metazoa > Arthropoda > Malacostraca > Decapoda > Parastacidae > Cherax > Cherax destructor. Next base: position 166,930 of record WNWK01003136.1, on the reverse strand, counting down.
AGGCTACAAGGCTGACATAAGTGAGGTAGTCTGGGTGTTGTAGGAGGCTACAAGGCTGACACAAGTGAGGTAGTCTGGGTGTTGTAGGAGGCTACAAGGCGGACACAAGTGAGGTAGTCTGGGTGTTGTAGGAGGCTACAAGGCTGACACAAGTGAGGTAGTCTGGGTGTTGTAGGAGGCTACAAGGCTGACACAAGTGAGGTAGTCTGGGTGTTGTAGGAGGCTACAAGGCGTCTCAAACAACCTTATAATAATAATTATTATTTTTATTATAATTGTAATGATAATAATGTTTATTATTATTACTACTACTACTACTAATAGTATTATTAGTAATGCTAGTACTACTACTACTACTACTAATTATTATTATTATTGTAATGATAATAATACTTATTATTACTATTATTATTATTATAAAAATTAATAATAATAATAATTATTATTATTATTATTATTATTATTATTATTTACTTAAGCCTAGTCACATTAATAAGAAATGCATCATCGTGTTCTCAAAATGATGAAAAAGTTATTTTTTTTAATATATCAATGAAATGCGATTCAGATAATGTTAGAAAAAGTCGATATTTCAGATTCCCCGATGATTAGAGAGATAAATTACATAGGAAAAGATAGATAAAGGTATGTGAAGGAGGGAGGGAGGGAGGTAGGGATCCTGATCCATGTGAATATTTAGTTGACTTGTGTTGTTGAGTGGAGATGCTTCGCCATCTTGACTTTCTCAAGTTTATTGTATTTTGTGAGTGTTTTATGTGTTATACGTGCATAATATTGCGAGGATCAGTGTAATGAGTTAACCGCCAGTGTTGTTATGTTGGCCAGGGTTGTTATACCGACCAGGGTTGCTATACCGACCAGTGTTGTTACACTGACCAGTGTTGTTATACCGACCAGTATTGTTACACTGACCAGTGTTGTTATACCGACCAGTGTTGTTACACTGACCAGTGTTGTTATATCGACCAGTGTTGTTACACTGACCAGTGTTGTTATACCGACCAGTGTTGTTATACCTACTAGTGTTGTTACACTGACCAGTGTTGTTATATCGACCAGTGTTGTTACACTGACCAGTGTTGTTATATCGACCAGTGTTGTTACACTGACCAGTATTGTTATACCGACCAGTGTTGTTATACCGACCAGTGTTGTTACACTGACTAGTGTTGTTAAACCGACAACTATGGCGCCTCCTGCTGATACTAAGGTAAATACTGAATACTGTAGATGATATTTTGATCCAGTATAGCTATTTCTTATTTAGTTACTTTTCTAAAACACACACACTCGGGGCCAGGAGCTATGAATCGACCCTTTCAACCACAACTAGGTGAGTGTATATATATATATATATATATATATATATATATATATATATATATATATATATATATATATAACTGAGTTACAATAAGCATGAGAAGTTACAACAGAAGGGTGAGGTAGCCCGTTTATCGTCTGTTATGTCAACGGTAGCTGGCGCCATGCTGCCCGAGGGCACCAACATAATTATATATTTAAAAGATTATAAGTTTCGTGTAAGTACATAGTCGTGTGTGGGCGTGTGTATGTGCGGGCGTGTGTTTGTGCTGGCGTGTGGGCGTGTGTATGTGCGGGCGTGTGTATGTGCGGGCGTGTGTAAGGAACATACCACCGAGACTCCTGCTATTAATTCTAAAGAGGTCGAGCGATGGGATGCCACAAACAGCTTAATTAGCTTCGTCTAAGCTACAGTGTTCTGCAGCTAAGAGCTGCCACTCTCTCCCTCAAACTCTCCCTCACTCTCTCCCTCACCTCACACTCTCCCTCCCTCTCTAATATTTTTATAAATTTCGCTTCCCCTACCCCTCCTCCATCTCCTCCTCCTCTTCCTCCTTCCACTACCCTCCTCCTTCTCCTCCTTCTCTTCTTCCTTCCAATACCCCTCCTCCTTCTCCAAATATTCTTAGTCTTTCTGTTTCAAGAGAAAAGTAATCACGAAAATGCTGAGATTAAATTTAGCTAAAATATTACACGGTCGCTAGACAGACACTGAGACGGGTTAGCTGCCGTGTCCGGAAGTATATTCCGTGTCCAGAAGTATATTCCGTGTCCGGAAGTATATTTCGTGTCCGGAAGTATATTCCGTGTCCAGAAGTATATTCCGTGTCCGGAAGTATATTTCGTGTCCGGAAGTATATTCCGTGTCTAGAAGTATATTCCGTGTCCAGAAGTATATTCCGTGTCCAGAAGAATATTCCGTGTCCATGGACACGGTTTACACAGTGGTTAAGACGTAATTACAAAACAAGTGGGATCAAGGAGGTAGTTAGGTCTTAAGATCACACACAAAATAGGAGTCAATATACTTAACCAGGGCTATGGTGTATTCTCCTGGTACACACACACACACACACACACACACATATATATATATATATATATATATATATATATATATATATATATATACATACATATAATGGTAATTTCAAAGAACACTTTTTAGCAGGAATAATAATATAGGTTTTACTGGATAAAATTGTCTTTGAAAGAACATTACACAGTTGCATAATTCACAAACGCCACAATTTAGCCAAAAAAACTGATGTTGAAAAAATATTGAGGAAATATCGAAAGAGTGGGAAGCAAGTGGTGATGGAGTGGGAGGCAAGTGGTGATGGAGTGGGAGGCAAGTGGTGATGGAGTGGGAGGCAAGTGGTGATGGAGTGGGAAGCAAGTGGTGATGGAGTGGGAAGGAAGTGGTGATGGAGTGGGAAGCAAGTGGTGATGGAGTGGGAAGCAAGTGGTGATGGAGTGGGAAGCAAGTGGTGATGGAGAGTGGGAAGTAAGTGGTGATGGAGTGGGAAGTAAGTGGTGATGGAAAGTGGAAAGTAAGTGGTGATGGAGTGGGAAGTAAGTGGTGATGGAGTATGAAGCAAGTGGTGATGGAGTGGGAAGTAAGTGGTGATGGAGTGGGAAGTAAGTGGTGATGGAGTATGAAGCAAGTGATGGAGTGGGAAGTGGTGATGGAGTGGGAAGCAAGTGGTGATGGAGTGGGAAGCAAGTGGTGATGGAGTGGGAAGCAAGTGGTGATGGAGTGGGAAGCAAGTGGTGATGGAGTGGGAAGCAAGTGGTGATGGAGTGGGAAGTAAGTGGTGATGGAGTGGGAAGCAAGTGGTGATGGAGTGGGAAGTAGTGGTGATGGAGTGGGAAGCAAGTGGTGATGGAGTGGAAGCAAGTGGTGATGGAGTGGGAAGCAAGTGGTGATGGAGTGGGAAGCAAGTGGTGATGGAGTGGAAGCAAGTGGTGATGGAGTGGAAGTAAGTGGTGATGGAGTGGGAAGCAAGTGGTGATGGAGTGGAAGCAAGTGGTGATGGAGTGGGAAGCAAGTGGTGATGGAGTGGGAAGTAAGTGGTGATGGAGTGGGAAGTAAGTGGTGATGGAGTGGGAAGCAAGTGGTGATGGAGTGGGAAGCAAGTGGTGATGGAGTGGGAGGATAGAAGGATAGGGTTCAGGTCACAAGGTATAAATATCTGCTTTCCAAATAGGAGTTAGCACAACCCGTACATAGCAAAATGAAGTTTAGGACGACGTTTCGGTCCGACATGGACCAAGTCGGACCGAAACGTCGTCCTAAGTTTATATCTGCTATGTGAGGGGTTATTTGTGTAAGTTAAGACTTGAATTGAGAGCATAAATGGGTTAGACTCGACTCCTAGCAAACTCTGAACGTTAAATTGCATAGAATTTATTACTATATTTTGTTTGATTATACTCACTATATTTCGCTATATTTTTTATAATGGATATATTTCAGCATATACACTGTATATTATATTTTATATGTTTTACATCATAGATTGTTTTTATATTTGATTCTTAAAACCATATATTTAATAATCACACACACACACACACACACACACACATATATATATATATATATATATATATATATATATATATATATATATATATATATATTGGTGGGTGTACAAAACATCATGATAACATAATAATATACTATTAATATCATTATAATATATAATATATATATACAAATATATATATATATATATATATATATATATATATATATATAATAATATATATGTATATATATATATATGGATAAATTAGATATAATATGCGTGATTAGGGATATGATTACAGATAGCCAGATAACAGTGATAGTAGATATCAGGAGTCGTAATATAAGACAGCATTGATAAAAGATAACAGCACTGATGCGAGATGATAAGTTAGCAGTGATAAGATGATAGCAGTGATAAGAGGATGGCAGTGATAAGATGATAGCAGTGATAAGAGATAAGAGGATAGCAGTAGTGAGACGCATAGTGGCAGCAGCAACTCCTGTTTGGGAACATTCAATAACCCAATACGACCTCCTTTACAGTGCTAAATGGTTCATAAAACGCAGCTTATCTGGCACCGCAGTGCCGACTTAACAGTGCTATTATCGAATATTAGTGCACCAAAATCACCCACTTCCTTAACAGCCAGCGAGCACGCAACAACTCACTCATCACATGCAGTACAAAGTCCACTTTCACAGCTCAGACGCTGAATCATACCTGTCAACTACGATATCATTCTATCTGGTATTTGAACCTCGTGCTTTGCTAGCCTTTACCCATACACTAAATAATACATGATAGTCTTAAATAGATAGTTCTTCTCAACAGATAGCCTCCGTGCGGTCTTGCAAGTTCCTTGCTATCAGCCTTTCTCATGTAGTACCATGTACACAAATGTGTCTTTTACAAGAAGTGTGAAATATGTTGAGAGAGAATGCTACACTCCAGTCTCGTGTCTCCACACACACATTGTTTTAAATTGAGTTTCAACTTTTATGACGTTGATCCAAGCTCAGTCTCCTCTTTCCATCTCATGTAAAATGCTTTGAAAGAGTTAAGGGTGAGACAGAAAGTAGGACTACAGAGGAACAAGGAGGATTTAAGAAGGGTACGGGACGTGTGGCCTTAGTGCTGACACTGAGGCATCTAAGTGAGCTTTACACACACACATGTGGGGAAGCCCTAAATCTGCATGGCCCATGCAGCGAATGGGGAATGGGAGGTAAGCAGATTTGATCCGAAGCCCGGGAGAGGTAGCTGTAATTCCTAGGATCAAGAGCCCTTCAGCAGCCTGAAGGCAGCCACTTAATGGTTCCCTGTGGTGAGGAAGGAGGATAACCAAGCCATGATCACCACTATCTGCCACTTGCGCTTCATAAGCAATTCCAGGTGGAGTTACAGCCACAATTCCTTCAAAGTTACATGCACAATTCCCTGGAAAGCTGCAGATACAATTCAATGAAGTGATCCAGACAGTTGCAGGCAGTGTTGCAGCCATAATTCCATGTAGTGTTGTGCATGGCCTCTCACTTTGTGAACTGATCATTTTTCACATTAAAATGTCATAAATCATAGTGTTATACTCTACTATAGTATTTGCATGCAGTGTTTTAGTCACATTCCAGGTACAATGCTACATAGGAACAATCCCAAGACGAATTCTCTGCCGAGTGCTAAACACAATTATGCCCGAGTTCCAGGCACAAGCCCGTGTTCCAGGCACAAGCCCGTGTTCCAGGCACAAGCCCGTGTTCCAGGCACAAGCCCGTGTTCCAGGAATAATTCCAGGCAGAATTCTCTGCCGATTTAAAAGCACAATTGCGTGCAAGGTTCAAGGACTCTGGTACCACCTCGCTGCTACTCTCACATGACAGATGGCATTTAGTAAGGTACTTTATGGAGGCTCGACCCACCGTTCACGCTTCGAAAGCAGTGGCAATTTCAGACGAGGCTACGGCCTGATTTATGACTGCAAAATATTTTTGACACACACACGCGTATTGAGAGTGTTTCAGAAAAGATAAAAAATGTAAGGAAATTAATCATAGTCAGGAAACACTTGTCCTGTTTCCTGACAAACCTAACCCAACCTAACCTAACCTAGCCTAACATAACCTAACCTAACCAAACCTAACCTAACTTAGCCTAACATAACCTAACCTAGCCTAACCTAACCTAGCCTAACCTAACGTAACGTAACGTAACCTAGCCTAACCTAACATAACCTAGCCTAGCCTAGCCTAGCCTAGCCTAGCCTAGCCTAGCCTAACCTAACCTAGCCTAACCTAATAGTATACACAAAAATTTTCAATAATACAAAGTAGAGTTTAGTGAATCTTAGCTAATTCTGTGCAATAAAAAATATATTGATATTATGTTAAAAAAAATTATATAGTATTTATATATAAAAATTCCATGTTCCAGCGCAGTTAGCAGCTGGTTTTGACATTTTTGAAAATTTCCAGGATAATATTCATGTAACTGACAGAGATGGTGAGGCGGCAGGAATTCATATATAGTTTGAAAGAAAGAGCGTGAGAACAAAGACTGGAATTAAGGCAGCGAGGAGAGATAATGGACAAAGATAAGGATGGGAGGAGATGGAGAGACGTGCCACTAATGAAGTGCAAGACATATGTGTGATTTGGAGGAAGATTGAGAGAGAGACTAGGCTTCATATTGAAGCTATCTCTCTAGAAAGATTACGTACAGACTAGCTACCTCTAAGTCTGTTTAGAAAATTCAAATAAAATTTAATTTCTCTCAGTTAAACTGTTAATAGCATTGTTTCTACCCTACTCTTACATTCTGAATGGCTAATTGTCAACTGATAGTTCTCAAGTAGTTTTTAAACTAACGTGAACTATTCCGTTGAGCACAAGTAGTTCTTGTGCATTATTTTATGTGAATCCAATATTTGCTAAGTGCTTGTCCAGCTGGTTCCTAAATGACTGTATTGTTCTTGTACTTACAGCTTCAGTGGCCACTCTCTTCCACTGACTTGTATCTTTGTGTCCAAAAGAAAAATTCTTACTTGCATTTGTGTTTTCTCCTTGAGACAATTTGAGAATTTTTATTCTCCTGTCTCTCTTTTAAAGATACTTCATTATTTTATCTGGGAATCATTTAACTTAATATCACTTTATATAACTAAAAATGTGTTTTCCATAGCTATATTTTGTAAGGTTTATTATGTAGTTCTTCAGAGCCTGGTATCTCTGAGGATGTGAAATATTTAACTGGCTCTTCTGGTGATCCTTGGTCTCGCAGAAGACTCTCAAACCCCATCACCAGTACTAAAATATTCAGAAAAACAAATACCAAACAGAATTTCTGCTCGAAGCGGAACATGTCATTTAAAACAAACGTTTTAACATGAAATGCAGAAATGTTATTTAGCAATATTAATTTAACCTGACCTTTGCTTACCATTCATCTCTTTTTGACCTTTTTTTTACCTGCGTCCTACCTGTGATATTATCATATAATGTAACCAGAACGGGAACATAGTCACATGAAATCATCGCATACTGGAGCCATAACTGTGAAATCATCACCGGAAATCAGTTAAACTGCAGCGACTGCTGATTGCAAAGGTGGGGAAGACCTTCCCAGAGTTGCTTGAGTTATTTACCGTAGTATCGAGCATTCCACCGCGAACTCTCTAAAATAAAGGCACATTCACTAAGCTGGACCTGCGTGAACCCTCGTCTTACTTTTCTCTTTCTTTTAAGGACCTTTTCAGTGGTGGTTGGTGTTCCGACCAGCGGCGGATCTTGCTGAAATATTCATCCCGTCTTGCAGCATCCCTTCCAGCTTGTGAGGAGATGAGAGGGAGGGAGGAAGGAGTGAAAGAAGGGAGAGAATGAACCAAGGGAGGAAAATTGGGAGGGAGAGAGGAGAGAAAAAGAGTAAAATCAGGAAAAAAGAGAGGGAGAAAGAAGGAAAAAAGGTAGAATAAAATTAAAGGGGAAAAAAGTGAAAAAGAAAGAAAAGAGAGAAGAAAGAAGAGAAAGAAAGAAAGGATTGTTTGTAGCACCCGCGTTCCTACCGTGAGGTGTTCCCTTGTTACTTACCCCTGTTGCGTGGTTATACACCACGCCTGATGCATGTTGCGTGTTGCTGGGGTTGAGTTGGCCACGATTGGTGTGTAGGGGGAATGGTGAGAGAGGTGGGGTGGGTAAGGGAATGGGAATGGGATGAGTGGGGGTTGGGACTGGAAGGAATAGGGTCAACTGTCTCCTTCCCCTTCCTCCTCCCTCCCCGTCCCACTCCCCTTCCTCTGCAAAGAACCTTCTTCCCACCCCACAATAATACCACAAATTTCAACAAGGAACCGCCTCTGTGATCTCTGTGCTGCGGCACAGTGCCACCCCTGGCTCTCCCTGGTAGTAAATGACACTACTTTCTATTCCCTTTATTCCCGTAATCCACTTAGCCGTGGTTGAACAAGAGTGAAGGAGGCTCAAACCTCTGTCCTCTGCTACACTCACCTCTATGTTAGTCCTCGCTCCTATAAATCCCACGCACTGTGACTAAAAATAATTTCATCCTAAAACTTTGTTAAATACAGTGACTGAGCTTTGTTAAATACGGTGACTTTGAGCTTTGTTAGATACGGTGACTTTGAGCTTTGTTAGATAAGGTGACTTTGAGCTTTGTTAAATACGGTGACTTTGAGCTTTGTTAAATACGGTGAATTCGACTGATAGACAGCAGCCACCCTGCCTTTTATATGAGTGTAAAGTGGAAACCTGCTAAATGTTTTGTACTCTGGCAGACTGTTTTCCCCCTCTCTTAAACAAGTAGATGCAATAATCTTCTGTTTCTCCTTCCTGTTATCTTCATAGTTATTTATTCAGCAATATTTTCTTGCCAATTCCTTCCGGGTGTGGGAGCGGGTCCCTGGATTCTGATTTACACAACCGTAAATAAATATATCACATAAATAACGAAGCCTTGGAATCATGTTTGTTTCTCGTTTGACTTCTTCTGTTACTTGGTCATCGTTAAACTGGCGGACAACAATACACGTTTTACGAATTATTAGCCTCGGATGGTTACTAATTGGTGGTAATCCAAGACAGGTAAGCAGTGTGAGTGGATGCTTGAAGATCCTTCCAACGCAGGATGCGGAACACAACAGTCAGGTAACTCCATGGTACAATTTACTGTGAGGTGAACCAGGGCAGCAGGTGCAAGGAGGCTTGGCCATCCTCTCGCCTCGCCTAAGATTCGTACGCAGGTTCTTTCCATTGTGAGCAATGTGAACTGAAGCATTTTTATGTTATTATAGTCGGGGGGAGGGGGAGCGGTAAATCCGTAGAGGTCATTCAGAGCCTGGGGAAGTGGAGGGGATCCCTCCCATGAAAGACTGTTGTTGTTGTTAGAGTTGCTTCTGATAATCCGTTGTTTTTGTTATTGTGTTATACACCAAGGCAGTAATTGAAGGTTATCGAGGCTGGTCTTCGTGTCGACCACTAAAAGTACAACATTGTTTGGGCGGCAGATAATTCGCTGTGACTTCTATCATCAACAACAACAATACCACCATGAAGGTACTGCTTGATGACTGTGAATTATTAGAAAGAATTTACATGTGAACCCGTGATAGTGTGCACTCTCTGCCTCACACTCAGCTGCATGTGAACCCTTGATAGTGTGCACTCTGTTCAGTCCTCAGCGTTGATAGAAGTTGTTCAGTCCTCAGCGTTGATAGAAGTTGTTCAGTCCTCAGCGTTGATAGAAGTTGTTCAGTCCTCAGCGTTGATAGAAGTTGTTCAGTCCTCAGCGTTGATAGAAGTTGTTCAGTCCTCAGCGTTGATAGAAGTTGTTCAGTCACTGACTGGTCATCCCATGGCAAGATAATACAAGATAAACCAAAAATAAGACTCAGTACTGTGGCTGCAACAATTCTGTTAATTACTTTCCAACCTGTGAATACCAGATGTGTTCACAACGCAATTTCAATCACTTAAGTTCTTCTCTACGACATAAATCTCAACAGTTTGCCGCACAAAAATAAAACTGCTTTACACACACAACCCGCACATATAAAAGAGAGGAGCTTACGACGACGTTTCGGCCCGACTTGGAACATTTACAATTTATATGTGCGGGTTGTGTGTGTATTGTTCCAGTCACGGTATTGTGCCTTTTTTGTTATTTATAAAACTGCTTTATTGTTATGTGAAAAAAAACTTTATATATATATATATATATATATATATATATATATATTGAAATAAAGGAATAGAAACCTAAGCAAGTTGTATAAGTATAATCAGAACTATATACATGTTCTGGGTGTCTTGTATCCTGGGTACGAGAAAGAAAGAGAGAGAGAGAGAGAGAGAGGAAGGAAAGAAGTTAACTGCTCTGATAATGGGATTGATTTTAATCAGACAGTGAAAGTAACTTGAGAGAAAGGATTGAAAAATGATCTTATTCTCTGTCTCTGTCTCTCTCTTTCTCTCTCTGTTTCTCTCTGTTTCTCTCTCTCTCATCCTTGCTCTTCCAATCACAATATGTCATAGATGTAATCTGTACACAGATGATTGCTTCATTCCTTCCTCACACTTTATAAAGACAATGGTTCGTTTTTCACTAGTGTGGGAGGAAGAAGGGAGAGAGAGGGAAGGAGGAAAAGGAATGAAAGGAGAATGTGAGAGAGGAAAGAGAAGTAAGAGAGATGTAAGAGATGTGGAAGAGAAGATCTACAGGGTTACCGTTAACGTTACTATCCATCACCCATCCCACACTACCCACCCCACACTACCCATCACCCATCCCACACTACCCATCACCCATCCCACACTACCCATCACCCATCCCACACTACCCATCACCCATCCCACACTACCCATCACCCATCCCACACTACCCATCACCCATCCCACACTACCCATCACCCATCCCACACTACCCATCACCCATCCCATACTAAACATTACCCATCCCACATTACCCATCACCCATCCCACACTACCCATCACCCATCCCACACTACCCATCACCCATCCCACACTACCCATCACCCATCCCACACTACCCATCACCCATCCCACACTACCCATCACCCATCCCACACTACCCATCACCCATCCCACACTACCCATCACCCATCCCACACTACCCATCACCCATCCCACACTACCCATCACCCATCCCACACTACCCATCACTCATCCCACACTACCCATCACCCATCCCACCTACCCATCACCCATCCCACACTACCCATCACCCATCCCACACTACCCATCACCCATCCCACACTACCCATCACCCATCCCACATTACTCATCACCCATCCCACACTACCCATCACTCATCCCACACTACCCATTACCCATCCCACTCTACCCATCACCCATCCTACACTACCCATCACCCATCCCACAATATCCATCACCCATCCCACACTACCCATCACCCATCCCACTCTACCCATCACCCATCCCACACTACCCATCACCCATCCCACAATACCCATCACCCATCCCACACTACCCATCACCCATCCCACTCTACCCATCACCCATCCCACACTACCCATCACCCATCCCACTCTACCCATCACCCATCCCACACTACCCATCACCCATCCCACTCTACCCATCACCCATCCCACACTACCCATCACCCATCCCACACTACCCATCACCCATCCCATACTAAACCCAATCTCCCTATCCATCACCCATCCCACTCTTTATCATCAGTCTGTCTCATAACTACCACTTTATGTCGACCTGGGAGTAATGTTTAGGTCGACCTGGGAGTAATGTTTAGGTCGACCTGGGAGTAATGTTTATGTCGACCTGGGAGTAATGTTTAGGTCGACCTGGGAGTAATGTTTAGGTCGACCTGGGAGTAATGTTTAGGTCGACCTGGGAGTAATGTTTATGTCGACCTGGGAGTAATGTTTATGTCGACCTGGGAGTAATGTTTATGTCGACCTGGGAGTAATGTTTAGGTCGACCTGGGAGTAATGTTTAGGTCGACCTGGGAGTAATGTTTAGGTCGACCTGGGAGTAATGTTTAGTCGACCTGGGAGTAATGTTTATGTCGACCTGGGAGTAATGTTTAGGTCGACCTGGGAGTAATGTTTAGGTCGACCTGGGAGTAATGTTTAGGTCGACCTGGGTAGTTTAGTCGACCTGGAGTAATGTTTAGGTCGACCTGGGAGTAATGTTTATGTCGACCTGGGAGTAATGTTTATGTCGACCTGGGAGTAATGTTTATGTCGACCTGGGAGTAATGTTTATGTTAGGTTGTGATAACTAACATTATGGTGCTGCGTCAGATTATTTCATGGTAATTCATCTAGGTTTTTCACACAATAATTCTTCATCACCCACAGTGGGACTTTATAACCCACAGTAATGCTTCATCACCCACAGTGGGACTTTATAACCCACAGTAATGCTCTTAAGAGTTCAAGTTTGATATACACTGACTGTCTGGTTTAGTTTGACAACATTAATGATAATTTGTAGAGAGAGTCATAATAAGTTGATTTAAACTCAAAGTTTGTAAGATTTGGTACTCATGTGTGTGTGTTGGTACTCGCCTATATGTGGCTGCAGGGGTCGATTTACAGCTCCTGGACTCGAATGTGTGTGTGCTCGGCTATTTGTGACCCGCAGGAGTCGAATCTCACCTATCCCTGCCTTTTTCATAGCTTCTTGGGTCATATCATACCTATTCTCTAAATTATGTGTGAAGTCTGCCTCTCCCACTTTTTCACTGAGGTCATGTACCGGGACGCGGGGACGTTGACCCTCGGAATACCCTCCAGGTATACTCCAGGTAATTCCACTTCTGACCACTACCAGACTGAAGAAACTGAAGAAATATTTCATGAAATTTCATTAATCTGCATCTTTAGGTCACAGTTGTGCTCCTGTGTTCGATTAATCGTCTCGAATAGTTTATCCTGTGAGTATTTTGTACATCCCTGTTATGTCTCCCTTGGTGTGTGTGTTTGGTTACTGTGAAGGAGACGATCAAGATAACTGGAGGTGAGAGACGGAAATACAGACAATGGTCGATCAATGATGTTTTTCTTGTAAACACTTGAACACAAGAGGGTAAATAGAATTCATGGTCGGGGACACACAGAGTAAGGGACGCTAAGGGTCGAGAGTAGGTCTTTGTCTCCAGGAAAGGGACAACCGAAGGGGTCTTTACCGAGAAAAAATTCATCTAATAAATGGGTGAATGTGGAAGAGAGGGTAAAAAAAGGAAGGGGGGAAGGGGCGGAGGGAAGGCATTAGACAATTGAATGGAATCCTAAAAAGGGAGAATTTGATTCTAGGGGAGTTTCCCCTTAACCTGCACTACCAAGGGGGAAGGGGATGAGACCACTGCAGGTGGAATTCAGTTAGAGGAGTGAGGAGGTGAACCAAGATCGCAGACCTTAAACTTTTGTGATAACTGTGACCAGACATCTTGAAGAACTGGTGTAGTGAGTGTCACGGTATGTGTGAGAGTGTCACGGTACGTGTGAGAGTGTCACGGTATGTGTGAGAGCAACCATAGATAATAATACACACTGTAACTGTAGTGAGTGTCACGGTATGTGTGAGAGCAATCAATCATAGATAATAATACACACTATAACTGTGTAGTGAGTGTCACGGTGTGTGTGAGAATGTCACGGTACGTGTGAGAGTGTCACGGTATGTGTGAGAGCAACCATAGATAATAATACACACTGTAACTGTGTAGTGAGTGTCACGGTATGTATGAGAGCAATCAATCATAGATAATAATACACACTATAACTGTGTAGTGAGTGTCACGGTGTGTGTGAGAATGTCATGGTATGTGTGAGAGTGTCACGGTATGTGTGAGAGCAACCATAGATAATAATACACAGTAAGTGCTCCACACATCACATAGTATCGTTTACAAGAGCATGGGGGGGGGAAGAAGGAATTGGGTGGCGGTAATAAACCCTGTAAGAAAATGTGAAAGAGGAAATAAAAGATTGAGAGAGAATGAGAGATAACGATCAGCTGTGGGAGCCAGCCAGAGTTATGTAATCCAACGGTGGGAGATAAATGAGGGAGATGGGAGAGAAGTGGAAGGGAAGTAAGTGAAGAGAGAAAGGTAAGGGTTAGGTTAGGTAATGTTTGTCAGGAAACAGGACAAGTGTTTCCTGACGCGGGTCTTAGTCAGATGATGACCCGCCGTTGGAGCTTTTGGTCATCTGACCGAGGCCTTCCGCTGGCTTACTGGTCCACCCCTTTAAAAATTATGGTCAGTTATATCCATTTATTTACAAGGTAAGGGTGAGAAAAGGTAAAATAGAGCATGGAGAAAGGGAGAGGTAGTGAAGTGACAGAAAGGGTGAAGGGAGATTATGTCCTCTCGAGACATCTTGACTGAGAGATACGTCTCTCCATTCCTGGCCACCAGAAGTCTCTACCGAGAGATACATCTCTCCCTACCTCACCTCCACAAGTCTCTACTGAGAGATACATCTCTCCCTACCTCACCTCCACAAGTCTCTACTGAGAGATACATCTCTCCCTACCTCACCTCCACAAGTCTCTACTGAGAGATGTGAATGAATGGTTCAGAGAACCGACGAGTTGGTAAATTAGACACATATGCAACACTTGGGTATCTTTATTGAGGAAACGTTTCGCCACACAGTGGCTTCATCAGTCCATACAAAGGAGAATCGTGAAGAACAGGAGGAGTGTGAGGTTGTCAGGCCCTCAATCTTCAGACGATGTTGTCAGTCCATCAATCTTGAATAGAATAACAGCATATGAGCAGAGGAACCTTATATACTGTAGACAGGAGAGGTGCAGCAGTAGTAGGAGGTGTCACATTTGTTCAAGTGTTGCATATGTGTCTAATTTACCAACTCGTCGGTTCTCTGAACCATTCATTCACATCCTGTCTGACACTGCAACATCTTGGTATCTTAATACAGGGATTTCTTCGCTTGCCTATTCCTTGGGCACGACCTACTTCCACATTGAACAAATGTGACACCTCCTACTACTGCTGCACCTCTCCTGTCTACAGTATATAAGGTTCCTCTGCTCATATGCTGTTATTCTATTCAAGATTGATGGACTGACAACATCGTCTGAAGATTGAGGGCCTGACAACCTCACACTCCTCCTGTTCTTCACGATTCTCCTTTGTATGGACTGATGAAGCCACTGTGTGGCGAAACGTTTCCTCAATAAAGATACCCAAGTGTTGCATATGTGTCTAATTTCTACTGAGAGATACATCTCTCCCTACATCACCTCCACAAGTCTCTACTGAGAGATACATCTCTCCCTACCTCACCTCCACAAGTCTCTACTGAGAGATACATCTCTCCCTACCTCACCACCACAAGTCAGAATTATTAAACCTACAATGAGGTGTTGATATTATTATTATTATTATTATTATTATTATTATTATTATTATTATTATTATTATTGTTGTTGTAGTTATTATTATTATTAGTAATATTATTATTTTTAGTAGTAGTAATATTATTATTATTAGTAGTAATAGTATTATTATTATTATTAGTAGTAGTAATAGTATTATTATTATTATTAGTAGTAGTAGTAATAGTATTATTATTATTATTAGTAGTAGTAGTAATAGTATTATTATTATTATTAGTAGTAGTAGTAATAGTATTATTAGTAGTAGTAGTAGTAGTAATATTATTATTATTAGCAGTAGTAATATTATTATTATTATTATTATTTGTAGTAATAGTATTACTAGTAGTAATATTATTATTATTAATGGTAGTAGTGGTGGTAGTAATGATAATATTATCATCAATATCATCAATATTCTTGGATCTAGAGCTAGCTCTTCACCAGCACCAAGACATCACCCTCCAAAGGTGTAAAAAATTATACAAGATATTTGTAAACATTGTAACAAAGGCCAAGAGAAAAGATTCGCGTTACAGTTTCCACATAACAAAATGTAAACATGAAAGCTGTGTCAGAATGCGTCGCTCACTGCCAATTTGTTTCGCTCACCACCATCAAATTCACTTTTTTCATTTCTTTACGCACGTTTTTCCTAATTTTTTTGGTCACTTGCACAGACTTTTTCAGCGATTTTGGAAATATTTTCACATTTTTTTTTTTTACATTTTATCCTAAATTTATATATTTTACGATTTTCACATATTATGTAATTCTGTTATGTAAATTACCGATGTAGGAATCTAGAATGAATAAATTATATGTATAAAAAAAAAATATTTTTTGTTGATTATTACAAATGTTTTATGTGTATACACATAAGTTTGTTCAAGATAAAGATTTATATTATCTATACACATAAGTTTGTTCAAGATAAAGATTTATATTATCTATACACATAAGTTTGTTAAGGAAAGAAAGTTTATTCTTCTTATATACTTAAGTTTAAATGTTGTTTCCAGTTCTGTGAACAAGTCAGTCTGGGAGCTGGAAGAAGGGCCGTTGACACAGAATCAACCACTGGTAGAGGGGCGTTGACACAGAATCAACCACTGGTAGAGGGGCGTTGACACAGAATCAACCACTGGTAGAGGGGCGTTGACACAGAATCAACCACTGGTAGAAGGGCGTTGACACAGAATCAACCACTGGTAGAGGGGCGTTGACACAGAATCAACCACTGGTAGAGGGCCGTTGACACAGAATCAACCACGGTAGAGGTGACACAGAATCAACCACTGGAGAGGGCGTTGACACAGAATCAACCACTGGTAGAGGGCGTTGACACAGAATCAACCACTGGTAGAGGGCGTTGACACAGAATCAACCACTGGTAGAGGGCGTTGACACAGAATCAACCACTGGTAGAGGGGCGTTGACACAGAATCAACCACTGGTAGAGGGCGTTGACACGAATCAACCACTGGTAGAGGGCGTTGACACAGAATCAACCACTGGTAGAGGGCGTTGACACAATCAACCACTGGTAGAGGGCGTTGACACAGAATCAACCACTGGTAGAGGGGCGTTGACACAGAATCAACCACTGGTAGAGGGCGTTGACACACAGGAATCAACCACTGGTAGAGGGCGTTGAACACAGAATCAACCACTGGTAGAGGGGCGTTGACACACAATCAACCACTGGTAGAGGGGCGTTGACACAGAATCAACCACTGGTAGAGGGGCGTTGACACAATCAACCACTGGTAGAGGGGCGTTGACACACAATCAACCACTGGTAGAGGGGCGTTGACACACAATCAACCACTGGTAGAGGGGCGTTGACACAATCAACCACTGGTAGAGGGGCGTTGACACACAATCAACCACTGGTAGAGGGGCGTTGACACAATCAACCACTGGTAGAGGGGCGTTGACACACGAATCAACCACTGGTAGAGGGCGTTGACACAATCAACCACTGGTAGAGGGGAAACGAATCACATTAGAAGGCACAGAATCAACCACTGGTAGAGGGCGTTGACAACAGAATCAACCACTGGTAGAAGGGCGTTGAACACAGAATCAACCACTGGTAGAGGGCCGTTGAAACAGAAATCAACCACTGGTAGAAGGGCGTTGAACACAAATCAACCACTGGTGAAGGGGCGTTGAACACAAATCAACCACTGGTAGAAGGGGCGTTGACACAAATCAACCACTGGTAGAGGGGCGTTGACACACGAATCAACCACTGGTAGAAGGGGCGTTGACACACAATCAACCACTGGTAGAGGGGCGTTGACACACAGAATCAACCACTGGTAGAGGGGCGTTGACACACAGAATCAACCACTGGTAGAGGGGCGTTGACACACAGAATCAACCACTGGTAGAGGGGCGTTGACACACAGAATCAACCACTGGTAGAAGGGCGTTGACACACAGAATCAACCACTGGTAGAAGGGGCGTTGAACACATAATCAACCACTGGTAGAAGGGCGTTGACACACAAATCAACCACTGGTAGAAGGGCGTTGAACACAAATCAACCACTGGTAGAAGGGCGTTGAAACAGAAAATCAACCACTGGTGAAGGGGCGTTGAAACACAGAATCAACCACTGGTAGAAGGGCCGTTGAAACAGAAAATCAACCACTGGTTGAAGGGGCGTTGAAACACAAAATCAACCACTGGTTGAAGGGGCGTTGAAACACATAATCAACCACTGGTTGAAGGGGCGTTGAAACACATAATCAACCACTGGTAGAAGGGGCGTTGACACACAGAATCAACCACTGGTAGAAGGGGCGTTGAAACACATAATCAACCACTGGTAGAAGGGGCGTTGACACACAGAATCAACCACTGGTAGAAGGGGCGTTGAAACACAGAATCAACCACTGGTAGAAGGGGCGTTGAAACACAGAATCAACCACTGGTAGAAGGGGCGTTGAAACACAAAATCAACCACTGGTAGAAGGGCCGTTGACACACAAAATCAACCACTGGTTGAAGGGGCGTTGAAACACATAATCAACCACTGGTAGAAGGGCGTTGACACACAAAATCAACCACTGGTAGAAGGGGCGTTGACACAGAATCAACCACAATAATATAATCTTCAATCAGTGGTGGTTTAATACCCACAAGTTGATGAACAAGACTTGAGAATCTTACTGAGAGACATTTCGCTCACCACTAGCTTCATCAAGGGAGGTTCTTGATACCTGGGAGGGGCTCTTAATCCAAGGAATTGGATCTACGTCCACCCTTCTTTGGGTCGAACCTGAATGGCTCCATTACTCAAGACGCTATATGACCCCTACGAGATTAGCGCTTCTATAATAATGTGATATTACAGCTGGAGTTGAGTGTAGGCCATAGTGAACCCAGACACAGCCATGGTGAAGCCAGACACAGCCATAGTGAAGCCAGACACAGCCATGGTGAAGCCAGACACAGCCATGGTGAAGCCAGACACAGCCATGGTGAAGCCAGACACAGCCATGGTGAAGCCAGGCACATCCATGGTGAAGCCAGGCACATCCATGGTGAAGCCAGGCACATCCATGGTGAAGCCAGACACAGCCATGGTGAAGCCAGGCACAGCCATGGTGAAGCCAGACACAGCCATGGTGAAGCCAGGCACATCCATGGTGAAGCCAGACACAGCCATGGTGAAGCCAGGCACAGCCATGGTTAAGCCAGACACAGCCATGGTGAAGCCAGGCACAGCCATGGTGAAGCCAGGCACAGCCATGGTGAAGCCAGGCACAGCCATAATGAAGCCAGACACAGCCATGGTGAAGCCAGACACAGCCATGGTGAAGCCAGACACAGCCATGGTGAAGCCAGGCACATCCATGGTGAGGCCAGGCACAGCCATAGTGAGGCCAGACACAGCCATGGTGAAGCCAGACACAGCCATGGTGAAGCCAGACACAGCCATGGTGAAGCCAGGCACAGCCATGGTGAAGTCAGACACAGCCATGGTGAAGCCAGACACAGCCATGGTGAAGCCAGGCACAGCCATGGTGAAGCCAGGCACAGCCATGGTGAAGCCAGGCACAGCCATGTTGAAGCCAGGCACAGCCATGGTGAAGCCAGACACAGCCATGGTGAAGCCAGGCACAGCCATGGTGAAGCCAGACACAGCCATGGAGAAGCCAGACACAGCCATGGTGAAGCCAGACACAGCCATGGTGAAGCCAGGCACAGCCATAGTGAAGCCAGACACAGCCATGGTGAAGCCAGGCACAGCCATGGTGAAGCCAGGCTCAGCCATGGTGAAGCCAGGCACAGCCATGGTGAAGCCAGGCACATCCATGGTGAAGCCAGACACAGCCATGGTGAAGCCAGACACAGCCATGGTGAAGCCAGACACAGCCATGGTGAAGCCAGGCACAGCCATGGTGAAGCCAGGCACAGCCATGGTGAAGCCAGATACAGCCATGGTGAAGCCAGGCACATCCATGGTGAAGCCAGACACATCCATGGTGAAGCCAGGCACAGCCATGGTGAAGCCAGACACAGCCATGGTGAAGCCAGACACAGCCATGGTGAAGCCAGACACAGCCATGGTGAAGCCAGACACTGCCATGGTGAAGCCAGACACAGCCATGGTGAAGCCAGGCACATCCATGGTGAAGCCAGACACAGCCATGGTGAAGCCAGGCACAGCCATGGTGAAGCCAGACACAGCCATGGTGAAGCCAGACACAGCCATGGTGAAGCCAGGCACATCCATGGTGAAGCCAGGCACATCCATGGTGAAGCCAGACACAGCCATGGTGAAGCCAGACACAGCCATGGTGAAGCCAGACACAGCCATGGTGAAGCCAGACACAGCCATGGTGAAGCCAGGCACAGCCATGGTGAAGCCAGACACAGCCATGGTGAAGCCAGGCACATCCATGGTGAAGCCAGGCACATCCATGGTGAAGCCAGACACAGCCATGGTGAAGCCAGACACAGCCATGGTGAAGCCAGACACAGCCATGGTGAAGCCAGACACAGCCATGGTGAAGCCAGACACAGCCATGGTGAAGCCAGGCACATCCATGGTGAAGCCAGGCACAGCCATGGTGAACCCAGACACAGCCATGGTGAAGCCAGGCACATCCATGGTAAAGCCAGGCACAGCCATGGTGAAGCCAGGCACAGCCATGGTGAAGCCAGGCACAGCCATGGTGAAGCCAGGCACAGCCATGGTGAGGCCAGGCACAGCCATAGTGAGGTCAGACACGGCCATGGTGAGGCCAGGCACAGCCATGGTGAGACCAAGCACAGCCATGGTGAGGCCAGGCACAGCCATAGTGAGGCCAGACACGGCCATGGTGAGGCCAGGCACAGCCATAGTGAGGCCAGGCACGGCCATGGTGAGACCAAGCACAGCCATGGTGAGGCCAGGCACAGCCATGGTGAGGCCAGACACAGCCATGGTGAAGCCAGGCACAGCCATGGTGAAGCCAGGCACAGCCATGGTGAAGCCAGACACAGCCATGGTGAAGCCAGACACAGCCATGGTGAAGCCAGGCACATCCATGGTGAAGCCAGGCACATCCATGGTGAAGCCAGACACAGCCATGGTGAAGCCAGACACAGCCATGGTGAAGCCAGACACAGCCATGGTGAAGCCAGACACAGCCATGGTGAAGCCAGGCACAGCCATGGTGAAGCCAGACACAGCCATGGTGAAGCCAGGCACATCCATGGTGAAGCCAGGCACATCCATGGTGAAGCCAGACACAGCCATGGTGAAGCCAGACACAGCCATGGTGAAGCCAGACACAGCCATGGTGAAGCCAGACACAGCCATGGTGAAGCCAGACACAGCCATGGTGAAGCCAGGCACATCCATGGTGAAGCCAGGCACAGCCATGGTGAAGCCAGACACAGCCATGGTGAAGCCAGGCACATCCATGGTGAAGCCAGGCACAGCCATGGTGAAGCCAGGCACAGCCATGGTGAGGCCAGGCACAGCCATGGTGAGGCCAAGCACAGCCATGGTGAGGCCAGGCACAGCCATGGTGAGGCCAGGCACAGCCATGGTGAGGCCAGGCACAGCCATGGTGAGGCCAGGCACAGCCATGGTGAGGCCAAGCACAGCCATGGTGAGGCCAGGCACAGCCATGGTGAGGCCAGGCACAGCCATGGTGAGGCCAGGCACAGCGTCACAGCTGCTACCTTCATCTCTCTCCTTCCATCACAAAATTTGTTCTGTGTCGAGAAATTTATGAAGAAGATACACGTCGTGTTACTGCCACTCCCGACAGTTTGATACAGTTATCCCTTCTGGCCATGAATGTCCAGTCAGTTATCCCTTCTGGCCATGAATGTCCAGTCAGTTATCCCCTCTGGGCATGAATGTCCAGTCAGTTATCCCTTCTGGCCATGAATGTCCAGTCAGTTATCCCTTCTGGGCATGAATGTCCAGTCAGTTATCCCTTCTGGGCATGGATGTTCAGTCAGTTATCCCTTCTGGGCATGGATGTCCAGTTAATTATGCCTTCTGGTCATGGATGTCTAGTCAATTATCCCTGCTGTTAATAAATGTAAATGTGGATTTTCTAGGTGTGCGAGTGTTGCAGTGAAATTGTGTGTAAGGAGGTGAGACTCATGTTATTAAGAACAGTGACATGCTGTAATGTAGTGTTCGTACAAGATCCACCAGGATGTTGACTTCACTCAACGTCAAGTATCACCCAGCGGTGACCTTCTTCCATTTAAAGATCCACCTTTCTTCTTTCCTTCGTTATTTCAACTCCTCCTTGTCACCCTGCTTACCCTCTTCCACTCGTCTTTCCATTCTCTCCTCTTTATTTCTATATTTTCAGTTCTCTTGTGCATTTCTTCGCCTGGCTCCGGCATGTCACGTCTCATAACATGTTGATTGCAAGTTTTGTGCTCATTGGTTTCCGTGGCAGCTTGACCCAGGGCATCAAGATAACATTATCTTACTTCCAACAACATGGCAGAATTGTAACAACACTTGTGTATTGCTATTTAATAATTCGAGGCAAAATATCTAAACTAGAAAAATAATTTGAAATGTATCAAGATACAAATGTATCAAGATATAAATGTATCAATATATAAGTGTATAAAAATATATATTTTAAGAAATATTTGTTTATTTTCTGTATATAATACATGAGATATTACTTAAAAAGCATGAGAAATAAGCAGCATAATATTTATACTCTGACCGTGGTATACTACTGCTCTCCAGGCGTTAGTATCCAGCATTACTGCTTCTCGTAAAGCACATCGAGTGCGACAACCACCAACCTATATACTCGACACCATGTATATATATACATATATATATATATATATATATATATATATATATATATATATATATATATATATATATATATATATGTATATATCAGTGTATATACACTGGATGCATATGTTTTAATGTATATTGAGGGATAGTTTGCTTTGATCAACGTTTTAAGGATTAATGAAAGCGTCATTGATAATATTGTCTGAGTCAATTATCATTAATGACCCTTGTGTAGATGACAGATCTAACCTGTAATATACCTGTCGCAGTTTTTGAGAGGGGGTGTACCTTGATTATGGCGAAGGGCTCTTGATCCAAGGAATTGGAACACTTTAGCTTTTAGTGACTCAGTATATCTCTTGGCTAGCAACAAACAGTCCTCACCATCACTTACAAACAATAGACTCTCCTCCCAATGTTAGTGGTAGCAACAAACAGTCCTCACCATTACTTACAAACAACAGACTCTCCTCCCAATGTTTGTAGTAGCAGCAAACAGTCCTCACCATTACTTACAAACAATAGACTCTCTTCCCAATGTTAGTGGTAGCAACAAACAGTCCTCACCATTACTTACAAACAACAGACTCTCTTCCCAATGTTAGTGGTAGCAACAAACAGTCCTCACCATCACTTACAAACAATAGACTCTCCTCCCAATGTTAGTGGTAGCAACAAACAGTCCTCACCATTACTTACAAACAACAGACTCTCTTCCCAATGTTAGTGGTAGCAACAAACAGTCCTCACCATCACTTACAAACAACAGACTCTCCTCCCAATGTTAGTGGTAGCAACAAACAGTCCTCATCATCACTTACAAACAATACTCTCCTACCAATGTTAGTGGTAGCAACAAACAGTCCTCACCATCACTTACAAACAATACTCTCCTACCAATGTTAGTGGTAGCAACAAACAGTCCTCACCATCACTTACAAACAACAGACTCTCCTCCCAATGTTAGTGGTAGCAACAAACAGTCCTCATCATCACTTACAAACAATACTCTCCTCCCAATGTTAGTGGTAGCAACAAACAGTCCTCACCATCACTTACAAACAATACTCTCCTACCAATGTTAGTGGTAGCAACAAACAGTCCTCACCATCACTTACAAACAATAGACTCTCCTCCTAGAGAGAGAGAGAGAGAGATCTGAAAGTAAACTATATCTGTGTTTGTGGTGCAAATATTCATTTATTGTAAATACCTAATTTTAGTCCATTTCTAGTACCCAGTAACCGGCAGAGACTCAAAGTCAACTCTTAAAATACTGTAAGACATTTATCTTGCAAAACAATTACGTGTATAACATTGTACTAAACACGGTAGACCTTTCCTTCCCCTCCCCCTCCTCCCCCAGGTTATGTTGTACATGATAAACTTGTATGAATTCATCCCCTGGGTGTTGTCACCTTCCTGTCTCCACTACCTGACGGTGCTCACGCTCCTTACAACCTTCTTATATATATATATATATATATATATATATATATATATATATATATATATGTGTGTGTGTGTGTGTGTGTGTGTGTATACTAGTTTGCCACTAGTTGTGGTGCAGGTCGAGTGCTCCTGCCCTTCATGATGTGTGTGTGTGTGTGTGTGTGTAAGAGAGAGAGAGAGATAATGATCTCCAAACACTAAAGTGTAATAAGCAGTTAACCATTAATTAATATGAATACTGTATATTATTTCGAACTCACATTGAGGTCCTTTTCAGCAGACTTAAAAGTGTCGATGGTTTATTAGCCAAGTAAACTCACCTGCCACGGCTCTGTATCATTACCTAACTTACCTAGTTTGCCCTCTTGTATAATATATGTATTATAGACTCTTGTATAATATGTATTTTATAGCCTCTTAGTCAGTATTATACATGTACTTAAAGCTGTGTATATAGTTTTTATCCACAGAGTTTTCATTAAGTTCATTCTATGTTCTGGCCATAAAAGACAAATACATGAGAGAAAAGAAATAAAAAGTCCGATATAGTTGAACACTTTCAAACACCCGAAAAACATTTTTATACACCCGAAAAGCACTTTCAAACACCCGAAAACTCTCACACACACGAAAACACTTTCAAACACCCGAAAAACACTTTCAAACATCCGAAAAATGCTTTCAAACACCGAAAACACTTTTAAACACCCGAAAAGCACTTTCAAACACTCGAAAATACTTTCAAACACTATAAAAACTCTTTCAGACACCCAAAAAATGCTTGCAGACACCCAAAAACACTTTTAAACACACGAAGAACTCTTTCAAACACCCGAAAAAGGCCATCAAACACTTTCAGGTAGCGTAAAACACCTTCAGACTCCAGGAATTTAAGAGAGTGGAAGATAGGAAGGTAAATGAGGGAGCAAAAGATAGATAAAGACAAGCAAATAAAGAAGATTAATATTGCTGCCGTGAAGAAGAGAAGAAGAGGAGAAGGAAGAGGAGGAGGAGGAGAAGGAAGAAGGAGCGAGGAGGAGGAGGAAGAAGGAGCGAGGAGGAGGAGATACAGATGTAAGGGAATAGCTCAAAGAACCAACACATTATGGGGACTCTGGAAGAACGAAGGAACTCAACGAACGGAGGAGATTATGGCAATGGTGGTAATAAAGAAGAGGAATGGGGAAAGATAAGATTGGGGAGGGGGAGAAGGCAGGGGAGGGAATGGGTAAGACGGGGTAAGGGAATGGGATGGGGGGAGGGGGTAAGAATAAGTAATGTGTGAAAAGTAGGTTAAAGGGAGACTAAAAATAAGTCCCTTTAATTCACCCCTTTCCCATTACCCATCTTCCATCCTTCCCATTACCCATCTTCCATCCTTCCCATTACCCATCTTCCATCCTTCCCATTACCCATCTTCCATCCTTCCCATTACCCATCTTCCATCCTTCCGATTACCCATCTTCCATCCTTCCCATTACCCATCTTCCATCCTTCCCATTACCCATCTTCCATCCTTCGAATTACCCATCTTCCATCCTTCCCATTACCCATCTTCCATCCTTCCCATTACCCATCTTCCATCCTTCCGATTACCCATCTTCCATCCTTCCCATTACCCATCTTCCATCCTTCCCATTACCCATCTTCCATCCTTCCAATTACCCATCTTCCATCCTTCCCATTACCCATCTTCCATCCTTCGAATTACCCATCTTCCATCCTTCCAATTACCCATCTTCCATCCTTCCCATTACCCATCTTCCATCCTTCCAATTACCCATCTTCCATCCTTCGAATTACCCATCTTCCATCCTTCCAATTACCCATCTTCCATCCTTCGAATTACCCATTTTCCATCCTTCCCATTACACAACTTCCATCCTTCCCATTACCCATCTTCCATCCTTCCCTTTACCCATCTTCCATCCTTCCCATTACCCATCTTTCATCCTTCCCATTACCCATCTTCCATCTCCACCTCTATATATAACTTGATAACCATTATTATTATTATTATTATTATTATTATTATTAATTTTATTATTATTATTATTATTATTATTAATTTTATTTTATTTTATTATTATTATTATTAATTTTATTTTATTATTATTATTAATTTTATTTTATTATTATTATTATTATTATTATTATTATTATTATATTTAAAGGGAAATACTAAGACCGTAGGGGTGATAGAGCACCTGGGGAATGGGAGGTAATCAGAGCTTTGATCCATTGAAAGGTAAGCTCCACTGCCTTGGATCAAGGGACCTTCAAGGCTCACCCATGATGGGTGAAGGTAAGCTCCAGTGCCTTGGATCAAGGGACCTTCATCACAGGAAAACATTGGCAGGAAATATTTGACAATGAGAATTGTTTGTTTGTTTTAATTAGTTGTTTGTTGAGTATTTGTTTTGTTGTTGTTGTTTATTTGTTGTTGTTGCTGCTGTTGTTTCTTGTTTTCTTATCCTTCCTTCCTTACCTTATTATTCTTCCTTCCTTACCTCTTATCCTTCCTTACCTTCTTATTCTTCCTTCCTTACCTCTTATCCTTCCTTACCTTCTTATCCTTCCTTCCTAACCTTCTTATCCTTCCTTACCTTCTTATTCTTCCTTCCTTACCTCTTATCCTTCCTTACCTTCTTATTCTTCCTTCCTTACCTCTTATCCTTCCTTACCTTCTTATCCTTCCTTCCTAACCTTCTTATCCTTCCTTACCTTCTTATTCTTCTTTCCTTACCTCTTATCCTTCCTTACCTTCTTATTCTTCCTTCCTTACCTCTTATCCTTCCTTACCGTCTTATCCTTCCTTCCTCCTTCCCTTCTTATCCTTCCTTACCTTCTTATCCTTCCTTTCTTACCTTCTTATCCTTCCTTCCCTTCTTATCCTTCCTTCCTTCCCTTCTTATCCTTCCTTCCTTCCCTTCTTATCCTTCCTTCCTTCCCTTCTTATCCTTCCTTCCTTCCCTTCTTATCCTTCCTTCCTTCCCTTCTTATCCTTCCTTATCCTGCTGCAGTTTTCGCTCCTACGTTGACTTTCCTTGTCAATAAATGTTACAGATTATTTCCTTCTGTTCCATTTATCTTCGTCTCATTATGTCAGAATTTTCTCTTTCTTCTGACCATTTATTCTCGTCAACAAGACTTGTTTCTGGTCTCCTTTATCAAGACTTTCTTCTTCCCGTGATATATCAACCAGATTATTTTTTGTCTCCTTTTCTTCATTCTCTCTCTCTCTCTCTCTCTCTCTCTCTCGCATCAGTTATCAACGTGTTTCTCAGTGTTGACCTCTGGTTCCACTTCTCTTCCTGCCTCCCAAGTTTACTATGTCACACACTTCTTTCCTGTTTCCAATCTCCTGTTTCCAATCTCCTGTTTCCTCTTCCGTCCCTTCTCTCTTTCTTGTCTTCTATTTTGTCGTGCTCCCTGTCTTCTTTCCTGCCTCTTGTCTTCTTGTTCCTTATCTTCTTTCCTGTTTCCTGCCTTTACTGTTCCCTGCCTTTCATGTTCCCTGCTTCTTTCATGTTCCGTGCTTTCTTTCATGTTCTCTGCCTTTACTGTTCTCTCCCTTTCATGTTCCCTGCCTTCTTTCATGTTCCCTGCCTTCTTTCATGTTCCCTGCCTTCTTTCATGTTCCCTGCCTTCTTTCATGTTCTCTGCCTTTACTGTTCCCTGCCTTTCATATTCCCTGCCTTTTCTGTCCCCTATCTTCTTTTCAGTTCCTTGCCTTCTTTCACCTTCGTTGCCTTCTCTCATGACCCCATCCTTAACCATCCTCTTCCATCTTTCTTACTTCGTGTGGGTGGGATAGAAGGGATGGTGATTTTCCTGGATTCGTGTGGGTGGGATAGAAGGGATGGTGATTTTCCTGGATTCGTGTGGGTGGGATAGAAGGGATGGTGATTTTCCTGGATTCGTGTGGGTGGGATAGAAGGGATGGTGATTTTCCTGGGGTCCTTGTTGTCATGATTGCTCACCATTTTCCCCTTGGCTTGCACATGATTGCTAGCTCTCTGCTTCTTGCTACGATAACTACGATAATTCCTCTACAACAATAGCTCGTTACTCTTTAGGCTTTTTTATGCACATTTTTACGCTTGGGTAAATACCTTTATATTTTGTTTCTCTCTCTCAAAAAGAAGGTCTTTTTTTTTGGGTCTTTCCTATATATATATTTTTTTGTCTTGCGTGAATTTTCTTCATTTTGTATTTTCCATTCATTTCCTGGATCTCATACATTTTGTATGTTGCAATAAGTTAGAATTTTGGTTGTTACAAAGAGTGTTTAAAGTAGATCAGCGAGTTTTTATTCTATTATTCCAAATATTTCAGTCAGACACTAGGTGTGATCCAGTCATTCATTATATAGCACCCGTTCATTATATGTACATAGATGTCATTCATTATATAGCACCCGTTCATTATATGTATATAGATGTCATTCATTATATAGCACCCGTTCATTATATGTACAGAGATGTCATTCATTATATAGCACCCGTTCATTATATGTACATAGATGTCATTCATTATATAACCCCCATTCATTATATGTACATAGATGTCATTCATTATATACCACCCATTCATTATATGTACATAGATGTCATTCATTATATAGCACCCGTTCATTATATGTATATAGATATCATTCATTATATACCACCCGTTCATTATATGTATATAGATGTCATTCATTATATTCCACTCGTTACTTGTATATGGATTCTGACTCACGAAATTGTAATAAGATGATTACGAAGAATCATAGAGCTGGTGGGATTGAAACCTGTGACAGGCGAGTGTGCTAACCACTGGCCCATGCCGGTCTAACAAGATTCATCCAGTACGTATATTTCAATACACTATAGGAATGTTAGTATGTCCTAACAGTCTTATGGTAAATAGGACTCACCTGCCTTGGGCTCAACTCCCTCCCGTTCTGTGTTATGCAGATGTTATTCCCTATAAGCCACTCATTTCTTATATATAAAGTATTTCTTATAGTATTAGCAGTGATATATTGACCAAGAATATAAGACCAGGGGAATCCTACAATAGTTCTTCTGGCCCAGGTAAGGCAGCTTTTATAAATAAAGATATATATTAAAGAGACGTTTCGCTGACAGCAGTTTTGTCTGTCCTGTGATCGAAACATCTCTTCGGTAAATATCTTAGTATTACACGTTTCTTATTTACATAATGTGTCATCATGTGTTACCCAGGCAACTTGTACACTCACTCATACTGTTCTTTAATTTATTAATAAAGATATCCGAGGTATGCTCTTCACTGACGCTACTTACCACTTTGTTGTACTCATCAGAACGAAAAAATAAAGGTTAAAATCGTTCTCTTTCAACATAATAACTTTGCAAGTGACACAGAAACCAGCGTTTTCTCTTGACTCAATTTCCAGAAAACGGCTTCCTTATTACAAGGAGAATCACTGTTTTCTTTCTGCGGGTTCTTCTTGCAAACACTCACACACTTCACTGTTTTTTCCCTAAAACAAACTTGATATTAGTTACGTGATTCTTGGTGGATCTTTCCAAGTGTTTCCTTCAGGAACCTTGATGCTGGTGAAGGCTCTTCAGTCAAGTATTAACAGCTTCTCTCGTAACCAACTTCTCATTATCCAGGCGCTGTTTAACCCCTACGTGTTTAGCGTTTCCCCTCATATAATACAGACAAGTTTATGAATAAAGAATATATGTACGAAACGTTGGTATCACTGGCTATGAAAAATAATAACTACCTTGTTCAATACAAATAACTCGCACATAGAAACTTATGACAACCTTTCCGTCCGACTTGGATCATTTACAAGTTACACTAACACACGAAGGTGAGGGAGCCAGTATATATAGCAGAGGAAGACAGGGACGGGACAAAGAGAGTGTGACTTGTAAATGGTTCAAGTCGGACCGAAACGTCGTCGTGACCTCTCTCCCATGTGCGGGTTACTCGTGTATTGTTCCAGTCACGGTATTGTGCCTTTTGTTCTTTAAATACCCTGTTGTTGCGCATGCGTCTTATACAACCAATTTCCAGCTTCGTTGTCACACTGTAAACAGTGTTCCAGGAAGTTCTTTGTAACCATTGTTGCAGCAGCAGTCTTAAGCCCGGAGGAGCAAGGACATTTCCAGGAGAAGTTCCGGGTACAAATCCAGGCATTATTGGTGTGTTGCATCAGCTGTAGTGAAGGCATTCTCATGCATATTTCAAGCAGCAACCCCAGTAAGCACTTGCAAACATTATAGAAAAATTTAGTGCCAAAAGGCACAGTGCCAAGCATAATATTAAAGCTGGTTCCAGGCAGCAGTCTCACGCAAATTCCTTGTCAGTTCCAGCCACGGCTTCATTCATAATTTAATATATTTCATAACTATTCTAGATATTGTAGGTGGGACTAAGTAGTGTTTCGCTCAGTACAGGGTCATCGCGGGCGAAATGTAGTCTAGTTTCACCTCCATTAACACTTTTTTTTCCAGCACCTCTTCCAGCACGCCCTCCAACACCTCCAACGACTCTTAACACCTACAACATCTCTGTCATCTCCTCCAGCACCTCCTCCAACACCCAGCTCCTCCTCCAACACAAGGGAGTCACAAGTCATCAAGGTCTTGGTATTGTTATTTTTATTCTTCACAAAACAAAAACAAGTTCACTTCCAGCCGCCTGAAGTTCCCTTCCAGCCGCCTGAAGTTCACTTCCAGCCGCCTGAAGTTCACTTCCAGCCGCCTGAAGTTCCCTGCCAGCCGCCTGAAGTTCCCTTCCAGCCGCCTGATGTTCCCTTCCAGCCGCCTGAAGTTCACTTCCAGCCGCCTGAAGTTCACTTCCAGCCGCCTGAAGTTCACTTCCAGCCGCCTGAAGTTCACTTCCAGCCGCCTGAAGTTCAAACTACAATTCACACAAGCTGCCAATCGCTGTTCCAAAATACAGGACAAAATTCTAAGATATATTTTTTCGTTCAAAAAATATCTTAGATTTGTTTCCTCCAACACCTCCAGTTAATAGTATTACTTCCAGCACTTCTATCACCTCCTCCACCATCACCTCCAGCACCTCCACCACCACCTCCTCCACCACCTCCTCCATCACCACCTCCTCCATCACCACCTCCTCCACCATCTCCTCCATCACCTCCTCCAGGGATCCATGAATTCTCTCACTTCCGGCTATCCCTATCCTCTCTTATCTACCCTACTCATTCTTCCTCTCACTCTACCCTTCCCCTCCTCTCTAAACCCTCTTTCCTTCCCTTCACTGCTAAATCCATTCTATATGTGCTTTTCCCATTCGTTTCTCTTTTCCCACTTTCTCCTCTCTCTCTCTTTCTCTCCCTATCTCCCTTATCCTTATTCCTTCCCATTTCTTCTTTAATATTTCCTCTTATCGGTTCATTTCCTCCTAATAATGATTTTTACACTTTTGTCTTTATTCTCTGTTTACGCTCCCTTTAGTCCACTCTGGCATTTCCTCACTTTAGTCCACTCTTTCATTTTCTTACTTTAGTCCACTCTCTCTCCTTTCACATTTCTTCCAAGTCTCGACTTCTTACTTTAAAAACCCAGACATTGACTTTCTCTCTCTTCCTCACCCTCACCTTCAATAGTGTGATTGATCAGAGACCAGAGGCCGCGATTTGAAGACGGAGTATCAAGCCTCCACCACTCCTTGTGTTGAATAATACATACATGGAGGGTGGATCAAGCCTCCACCAATCATACCTTTGGCCCACACCTGGATAATCACAGTTTACTATAACTCACACCTGAAATACATTTTTTTTAACTCACACTGGTAATCAGTGTGTGACAAGCTCAGCACCTGGAAGCATACTGTGGCCTCTCAGTTCACCAACTGTGTTGTCATACTATCGCACTGCATGCTGCTGTGCCTGCTCTGCCTACCTGCCTGCCTGCCTCTCTCTCCTGCCTGCCTGCCTGCCTGCCTCACCGCTCCTGCCTGCCTGCCTGCCTGCCTGCGCTCTGTCCTGCCTGCTGCCTGCCTGCCATACTCTGCCTGCCTCCGCCTGCCTGCCTCGCCCTGCTGCCTCTGCCTGCCTGCCTGCCGCCTGCCTGCCGCGCCTGCCCTGCTGCCGCCCCTGCTCGCCTGGCCTGCTGCCTGCCGCCGTGCCACGCCGCCTGCCTGCCTGCCTGCCTGCCTGCTGCCTGCCTGCCCTGCCTGCCTGCCTGCCTGCCTCCGCCTGCCTGCCTGCCTGCCTGCCTGCCCTGCCTCCTGCCTGCCTGCCTGCCTGCCTGCCTGCCTGCCTGCCTGCCTGCTCCTGCCTGCCTGCTGCCCGCTGCCCTGCCTGCCTGCCCTGCCTGCCTGCCTGCTGCCTGCCTGCCTGCCTGCCTGCCTGCCTCGCCTGCCTCGCCTGCCCTGCCCTGCCTGCCTGCCTGCCTGCCTGCCTGCCTGCCTGCCTGCCTGCCTGCCTGCCTGCCCTGCCTGCCTGCCTGCCTGCCTGCCTGCCTGCCTGCCTGCCTTCTGCCTGCCTGCCTGCCTGCCTGCCTGCCTGCTCTGCCTGCCTGCCTGCCTGCCTGCCTTCCTGCCTTCCTGCCTGCCTACCTGCCTACCTACCTGTCTGCCTGCCTGCCTGCCTGCCTACCTGCATGCCTGCCTGCCTGCTGGTCTGCCTGCCTGCCTGCTGGTCTGCCTGCCTGCCTGCTGGTCTACCTGTCTGCCTGCCTGCTGGTCTACCTGCCTGCCTGCCTGCCTACCTACCTACCTACCTGAATGCTGGTCTACCTGCCTGCCTGCCTGCCTGCCTGCCTGCCTACCTACCTACCTGCCTGCCTGCCTGGCTGCCTGCCTGCCTGCCTGCCTGCCTGCCTGCCTGCCTGCCTGCCTGCCTGCCTCACTCATCCTCCTCCTCCCTCCCTACCTACCTGCCTACCTGCCTGCCTTCTTGCCTGCCTACCTGTCTGCCTGCCTGCCTATTGGCCTGACTGCCTGCTTGCCTGCTGGCCTGCCTGGTTGCCTGCTGGCTTGCCTACCTGCCTGCTGGCCTGCCTGCCTGACTGCCTGCCTGTCTGCTGGCTTGCCTACCTGCTTGCCTGCCTGCCTGCTGGTCTGCCTACCTGCAAGGTGATTTAACATGTGGTTCTTCACTCTCAGTGCTTATCTAAATTTCCATCTCGTTTCTCCTAAGGGATCAACTTCTCACTTGTAGCCGACTAGTGGACCGGTAAGCCAGTGGAAGGTCTCGGTCTGTGGACCGGTAAGCTAGTGGAAGGTCTCGGTCTGTGGACCGGTAACCCTAGTGGAAGGTCTCGGTCTTGTGGACCGGTAAGCTAGTGGAAGGTTCGGTCTGGACCGGTAGCTATGGATCTCGGTCTGTGGACCGGTCTAGTGGAAGGTCTCAGTCTGTGGACCGGTAAGCCAGTGGAAGGTCTCGGTCTGTGGACCGGTAAGCCAGTGGAAGGTCTCGGTCTGTGGACCGGTAAGCCAGTGGAAGGTCTCGGTTTGTGGACCGGTAAGCTAGTGGAAGGTCTCGGTCTGTGGACCGGTAAGCTAGTGGAAGGTCTCGATCTGTGGACCGGTAAGCCAGTGGAAGGTCTCGGTCTGTGGACCGGTAAGCTAGTGGAAGGTCTCGGTCTGTGGACCGGTAAGCTAGTGGAAGGTCTCGGTCTGTGGACCGGTAAGCCAGTGGAAGGTCTCGGTTTGTGGACCGGTAAGCCAGTGGAAGGTCTCGGTCTGTGGACCGGTAAGCTATTGGAAGGTCTCGGTCTGGACTGAAGCCAGTGGAAGGTCTCGGTCTGTGGACCAGAGCCAGTGGAAGGTCTCGGTCTGTGGACCAGTAAGCCAGTGGAAGGTCTCGGTCTGTGGACCAGTAAGCCAGTGGAAGGTCTCGGTCTGTGGACCAGTAAGCCAGTGGAAGGTCTCGGTCTGTGGACCAGTAAGCCAGTGGAAGGTCTCGGTCTGTGGACCAGTAAGCCAGTGGAAGGTCTCGGTCTGTGGACCAGTAAGCCAGTGGAAGGTCTCGGTCTGTGGACCAGTAAGCCAGTGGAAGGTCTCGGTCTGTGGACCAGTAAGCCAGTGGAAGGTCTCGGTCTGTGGACCAGTAAGCCAGTGGAAGGTCTCGGTCTGTGGACCAGTAAGCCAGTGGAAGGTCTCGGTCTGTGGACCAGTAAGCCAGTGGAAGGTCTCGGTCTGTGGACCAGTAAGCCAGTGGAAGGTCTCGGTCTGTGGACCAGTAAGCCATGGAAGGTCTCGGTCTGTGGACCAGAGCCAGTGGAAGGTCTCGGTCTG
Organism: Cherax destructor; assembly: GCA_009830355.1. Lineage (NCBI taxonomy): Eukaryota > Metazoa > Arthropoda > Malacostraca > Decapoda > Parastacidae > Cherax > Cherax destructor. Next base: position 132,616 of record WNWK01003136.1, on the reverse strand, counting down.
TGGACCAGTAAGCCAGTGGAAGGTCTCGGTCTGTGGACCAGTAAGCCAGTGGAAGGTCTCGGTCTGTGGACCAGTAAGAAAGTGGAAGGTCTCGGTCTGTGGACCAGTAAGCCAGTGGAAGGTCTCGGTCTGTGGACCAGTAAGCCAGTGGAAGGTCTCGGTCTGTGGACCAGTAAGCCAGTGGAAGGTCTCGGTCTGTGGCCCAGTAAGCCAGCAAGTCAAATGAACAAACACTCCATCAGTAATAAGAGAACAATAACAGTGATTTAATAATTAGTCGCGGGATTGAGTCAATTAACTGATGTTTCTTGTATGATTGCCAAAAAGGCAGTGGTGCCATCCTATTACAAGTGCCATCCTATTACAAGTGCCATTCTGTTACAAGTGCCATCCTGTTACAAGTGCCATCCTATTACAAGTGCCATCCTATTACAAGTGCCATCCTATTACAAGTGCCATTCTGTTACAAGTGCCATCCTGTTACAAGTGCCATCCTATTACAAGTGCCATCCTATTACAAGTGCCATCCTATTACAAGTGCCATCCTATTATAAGTGCCATCCTATTACAAGTGCCATCCTATTACAAGTGCCATCCTGTTACAAGTGCCATCCTGTTACAAGTGCCATCCTGTTCTGTTATATTACAAGTGCCATCCTGTTACAAGTGCCATCCTGTTACAAGTGCCATCCTATTACAAATGCCATCTTGTTACAAGTGCCATCCTGTTACAAGTGCCATACTATTACAAGTGTCATCCTGTTACAAGTGTCATTATATTACAAGTGCCATCCTGTTACAAGTGCCATCCTGTTACAAGTGCCATCCTATTACAAGTGCCATTCTGTTACAAGTGCCATCCTGTTACAAGTGCCATCCTATTACAAGTGCCATCCTATTACAAGTGCCATCCTATTACAAGTGCCATCCTATTACAAGTGCCATCCTGTTACAAGTGCCATACTATTACAAGTGCCATCCTGTTACAAGTGTCATTATATTACAAGTGCCATCCTGTTACAAGTGCCATCCTGTTACAAGTGCCATCCTATTACAAATGCCATCTTGTTACAAGTGCCATCCTGTTACAAGTGCCATACTATTACAAGTGCCATCCTGTTACAAGTGTCATTATATTACAAGTGCCATCCTGTTACAAGTGCCATCCTGTTACAAGTGCCATCCTGTTACAGGTGCCATCCTGTTACAAGTCCCATCCTATTACAAGTGCCGTCCTATTACAAGTGCCATCCTATTACAAATGCCATCCTATTACAAGTGCCTTCCTATTACAAGTACCATCCTGTTATAGGTCCCATCCTATTACAAGTGCCATCCTATTACAAGTGCCATCCTGTTACAAGTGTACAAGTACTATCCTATTACAAGTGCCATCCTGTGTTACATATTTCAGTTTTGGCGTTTTATTTGTTAGGAAAATACCTCCTCCCATTACTGGCCTTTGTTACATGAACACAGAGTTAATTTTAAACAATGATAGTACTGGGTGTCGTTGATCATGCAGTTACTGGATTACTGCTACACAATGACCACCTGCAGTGATTGACGAGCTGGAGAGACAGACCACCTGCAGTGAGAGACCACCTGCAGTAAGAGACCAGCTGCAGTGATTGACGAGCTGGAGAGAGAGACCAGCTACACTGACAGACCATTTACACTGAGAAACCAGCTACACTATAGACCAGAAACACTGACAGACCAGCTACACTGACAGACCATTTGCACTGAGAGACCAGCTACACTGACAGACCAGCTACACTAACAGACCATGTACACTGACAGACCAGCTACACTGATAGACCAGCTACACTGACAGACCAGCTACACTGACAGACCAGCTACACTGACAGACCAGCTACACTAACAGACCATGTACACTGACAGACCAGCTACACTGATAGACCAGCTACACTGACAGACCAGCTACACTGACAGACCAGCTACACTGACAGACCAGCTACACTGACAGACCAGCTACACTGACAGACCAGCTACACTAACAGACCATGTACACTGACAGACCAGCTTTACTGATAGACCAGCTACACTGACAGACCATCTACACTGATAGACCATCTACACTGATAGACCAGCTACACTGACAGACCATCTACACTGATAGACCATCTACACTGATAGACCAGCTACACTGACAGACCAGCTACACTGACAGACCAGCTACACTGATAGACCATCTACACTGACAGACCAGCTACACTGACAGACCAGCTACACTGACAGACCAGCTACACTGACAGACAAGCTATACTGACAGACTGTCATATATACCATATGTATTATACTTGTATAGTATACCCACATTTATATGTGAGATCCCTTGAACCTTTAACGCCCCTTATGACGTCATGAATCCTGCGCATGTGTGCGCTCAGGGAGAAGCATCTCCCTCATTCTCACGACGGCTGGGTCCTCCTCACTCACTCAATATATCTACATTACCATCCATCCCTAGTGTTTATCTTAAACCATTAATACTCTCCCATTACCCACACGACAAGACCAGCTACACTGATAAACCAGCTATACTGATAGACCAGCTACACTGATAGACCAGCTACACTGATAGACCAGCTACACTGATAGACCTGCTACATTGACAGACCAGCTACACTGATAGACCAGCTACACTGATAGACCTGCTACACTGACAGACCAGCTACACTGACAGACCAGCTACACTGACAGACCAGCTACACTGACAGACCAGCTACAGAAGTGACTTGTGGAAACACTGTCTCTCTCTGCCTCCATGTTTACATAACAATACTTTCAGTAAACATCTTAGATCTCGTGGGAAGACAAACATTGCAACACACACACACACACACACACGCTCTACGCCCACAAATATTCATATATAACAGTGGTTCTTTTAATGCAGTGTTTGTCATCTTGGCTCATAAAGCAACGATCACTTTATCAAAGATGTAAATTTAGTGCTGCAACAAGTCAACATTCATCACTCTGAACATAAGAAGATAAATATATTTAAATGACGTTTGATAATGCTGACATTATTTAGTCTGACTTAAACTAGTTTTTAAGATAAAGTTATATTAGGTTAATTTTAGGAAGGTTAGGCAAGGTCAGTGTATTTAACCTAAAAGTTAATTTTAACCCTTGATATACTAGGGCTTACAATAACTTTGATGTTAGTGACTGTTTTATATATGACCTGAATTACCCTGGTGAAGTTGTTAGATCACAAACCTAACAAACTAAGCTAACTGTTGTTGTTTTACAGCTGTTTGTCTAACAAAAATAAATTAAAGATTGTAATATAGGTAAAAAATGGTTGAGTACAATTCTGTACAATGATAGAGCTTGTGAGAACACTACAATGATGGTTGAGTACAATGATAGAGCTTGTGAGAACACTACAGTGATGGTTGAGTACAATGATAGAGCTTGTGAGAACACTACAGTGATGGTTGTGTCGTGTGGGTCTTGGGAGAGATATATAGGAGGTCAAAGATACTCCTTGTTGGATGGTTACGGTATATTTACAGTAAGTGAAGGAGAGTCCCGCACACCGTCTGTCTCGCCTGTAGGTCTAACGTTAGTGAGGCAGTCTGCCTATGATAGGCTGTGCACAAGCGCTGAGCCTCTGACGTCAGCGGGTACCGTGACGTCACACGCAAAGGGACCAGCTTTATAAAGATACACTAAACAAGTGTATATATGATACTGACACGACAGTTGAGTACAATGATAGAGCTTGTGAGAACACTACAGTGATGGTTGAGTACAATACTGTACAATGATAGAGTTTGTGAGAACACTACAGTGATGGTTGAGTACAATATTGTACAATGATAGAGCTTGTGAGAACACTACAGTGATGGTTGAGTACAATGATAGAGCTTGTGAGAACACTACAGTGATGGTTGAGTACAATACTGTACAATGATAGAGCTTGTGAGAACACTACAGTGATGGTTGAGTACAATACTGTACAATGATAGAGTTTGTGAGAACACTACAGTGATGGTTGAGTACAATACTGTACAATGATAGAGCTTGTGAGAACACTACAGTGATGGTTGAGTACAATACTGTACAATGATAGAGCTTGTGAGAACACTACAGTGATGATTGAGTACAATACTGTACAATGATAGAGCTTGTGAGAACACTACAGTGATGGTTGAATACAATACTGTACAATGATAGAGCTTGTGAGAACACTACAGTGATGGTTAAGTACAATACTGTACAATGAGAGAGCTTGTGAGAACACTACAGTGATGGTTGAGTACAATACTGTACAATAATAGAGATTGTGAGAACACTACAGTGATTGTTGAGTACAATACTGTACAATGATAGAGCTTGTGAGAACACTACAGTGATTGTTGAGTACAATACTGTACAATGATAGAGCTTGTGAGAACACTACAGTGATGGTTGAGTACAATACTGTACAATGATAGAGCTTGTGAGAACACTACAGTGATGGTTGAGTACAATACTGTACAATAATAGAGCTTGTGAGAACACTACAGTGATTGTTGAGTACAATACTGTACAATGATAGAGCTTGTGAGAACACTAAAGTGATTGTTGAGTACAATACTGTACAATGATAGAGCTTGTGAGAACACTACAGTGATGGTTGAGTACAATACTGTACAATGATAGAGCTTGTGAGAACACTACAGTGATTGTTGAGTACACTACTGTACAATGATAGAGCTTGTGAGAACACTACAGTGATGGTTGAGTACAATGATAGAGCTTGTGAGAACACTACAGTGATGGTTGAGTACAATACTGTACAATGATAGAGCTTGTGAGAACACTACAGTGATGGCTGAGTACAATACTGTACAATGATAGAGCTTGTGAGAACACTACAGTGATGGTTGAGTACAATACTGTACAATGATAGAGCTTGTGAGAACACTACAGTGATGGTTGAGTACAATGATAGAGCTTGTGAGAACACTACAGTGATGGTTGAGTACAATACTGTACAATGATAGAGCTTGTGAGAACACTACAGTGATGGTTGAGTACATTACTGTACAATGATAGAGCTTGTGAGAACACTACAGTGATGGTTGAGTACAATACTGTACAATGATAGAGCTTGTGAGAACACTACAGTGATGGTTGAGTACATTACTGTACAATGATAGAGCTTGTGAGAACACTACAGTGATTGTTGAGTACAATACTGTACAATGATAGAGCTTGTGAGAACACTACAGTGATTGTTGAGTACAATACTGTACAATGATAGAGCTTGTGAGAACACTACAGTGATGGTTGAGTACAATACTGTACAATAATAGAGCTTGTGAGAACACTACAGTGATTGTTGAGTACAATACTGTACAATGATAGAGCTTGTGAGAACACTACAGTGATGGTTGAGTACAATACTGTACAATGATAGAGCTTGTGAGAACACTACAGTGATTGTTGAGTACAATACTGTACAATGATAGAGTTTGTGAGAACACTACAGTGATTGTTGAGTACAATACTGTACAATGATAGAGCTTGTGAGAACACTAGTGATGGTTGAGTACAATACTGTACAATGATAGAGCTTGTGAGAACACTAAAGTGATGGTTGAGTACAATACTGTACAATGATAGAGCTTGTGAGAACACTACAGTGATGGTTGAGTCAATACTGACAATGATGACCTTCCTAAACACTACAGTGATTCTCTGAGTACATCTTCTGTCAATGATAGCAGTTAATGAGAACACTTCAGATTTTATACAATCTGTCAATGATAGAGTGTGAGAACACTACGTGATGGTTGAGTACAATACTGTCATGTAGAGTTGTGAGAACACTACAGTGATGTCTGAGTCAATACTGTACAATATAGAGCTTGTGAGAACCTCAGTGATTGTTAGTACAATACTTACAATAATCAGACTTGTGAGAACACTACAGTGATGGTTGAGTACAATACTGTACAATGATAGAGCTTGTGAGAACACTACAGTGATTGTTGAGTACAATACTGTACAATGATAGAGTTTGTGAGAACACTACAGTGATTGTTGAGTACAATACTGTACAATGATAGAGCTTGTGAGAACACTAGTGATGGTTGAGTACAATACTGTACAATGATAGAGCTTGTGAGAACACTACAGTGATGGTTGAGTACAATACTGTACAATGATAGAGCTTGTGAGAACACTACAGTGATGGAATATGCATCAAATAACCAACTATGTTACCTCTCTCCCTCTTCCCTTCCTTCCTCTCTCTTCCCTCCCTCTTCCCTCCCTCCCCTAGCATGCATATTGGCTCAGTTTATATTTGGTAAATTCCCGAAGTTTTAACCAATCGTTGTATGATGTAGGATGACATATTTTCGTGTGTGTGTTCTCTCTCTCTCTCTCTCTCTCTCTCTCTCTCTCTCTCTCTCTCTCTCTCTCTCTCTCTCTCTCTCTCTCTCTCTCTCTCTCTCTCACAATAATTTGCATAGTTGACGCAGCTTCAGAGAAAAATACTCTAAATATACCAATAACAACAGACACCTTGAGGTGTTAATAACAGTAATTAACAGTTTTAATAACCAATCCTCATTAGTTTTAGGCAGTGATCTTGCTCTTGTAGCAAGGGAGGGTGTGGTCCAACACCTGGGGGAGGGGAAGGGGCAAAGGGAAGGGGGGTGGTAAGGATAGAAGGAGGGTCACTTAGCTAATTAACCCCAAACAATGCCTTCACACAGTGAATGTATATACAAAGCATATATCGCTCTGTGTATGTATCAGAATGACAAAAGATGCATATCTATGTATATACAGCAAGATATATGTGTATACATAACTAGATACGTATATTGTATATACAAGAAAAGTATATCTGTGTGTATATACAACAAAAGAAGTCATGTGTGTATACAAGAGAAGTATATCGCTGTGTATACACAGAAGACGTATATCTTTATGTATACAAGAGAAGTATATGTGTGTGTGTGTATATACCAAGAGAAGAATATCTGTGTATATATATATATATATATATATATATATATATATATATATATATATATATATGTCGTGCCGATTAGGTAAAACTGGTCAATTAGCAAGAACTCATTTAAAATTAAGTTCTTTCTAAAATTTTCTCTTATACGTTTAAAGATATATATTTTTAATTTATGTTAATGTAAGAATTTATAATTTTGTACCAAGAGAAACTTTGAAAACCTACCTAACCTTATTACAACAAGCTCAATTTAATTTAGCCTAACCCAACTAAATATATTTTAGATACGTTAACATTAATTTAATAATAAACAAACACAATGAAATATATTTTTTTCATTATGTTCAGAATGATTTTGGCGAAATTATTGCATACACAAATTTTCACTTGTCTTATATGGCAAGGTGAGCGTTGCTATTTAAGCCAAAATCGCAAGTTTTACCTAATCGGCACGACATATATATATATATGTGTGTGTGTGTGTGTGTGTGTGGTGCCGAATAGGTAAAATTGGTCACTTATGAAGAACTCATTTAAAAATTTGCTCTTATACGTTTAAATATATATATATATTTTTAATTTATGTTAATGTAAAAATTAACAATTT
>WNWK01003136.1:117500-122500 GCA_009830355.1 Cherax destructor | reverse complement strand
CATTGTGGTAGGTAGTAGTGGTGGGAGACTACTACACAACCTCATCATTATCTGCTACCATTGTGAGCCTATGAGTGTGCGAAGGCACTGTGCTTCCCTAGTGTGGAGAATGGGAAGAGAGCCTCGTGCTTTTCTCTAAAGATCTCTTCTCTTCATACAGGTTCTTGTGTTGTATCAATCTCACCAGATGATCTGGATATAGATAAATTTCTCTCTCATGTAAGCTCAGGTAGTTTCTCTCTCTCACTTCGTGTGGTCTAAGACGTGTACCATACACGAGCCAGGGAGCATGATAAATGATGGTCGACTCGTGTAATTAGACCAGTAAACAGAGGACTCATTAAGTGTCGTTGACCGTCATTCGCTGATTACCAAATCTCAGTTCCTTAATTACCAACCAATTGGTCGTATCCCCAGAATTATGGACCATTTACTGGTTCACACCTGACTTACCAACCAACTTAGGTGAAGGGCCATTTAAATGGCCACATATGTTTACATTGAAACTTAGGAGAAACTTCAGCCTGCAATGACTAACCTAAACATTATAAACGTTATTAACCATAACAAACATTATAATCAGGTTATACCTTAAACTAACATAATTCACTCCACAATAAACGTCATTGTTCCACTCACAACGACACTCAAACCTATTAAAGCATTAACGACTCAACGTATACATACATTAAAGGTCATAATTTTTAATTAAAACATAAATAACTTTTATGGTGGCATTTTCATTGTTTAATATATATATATATATATATATATATATATATATATATATATATATATATATATATATATATATAATTTGTGATCCGTGATGGTTGGAAAGGCAGTAGAGATAAGACGCTGAAAGTTGAAAGAGATGGGCGCTAAATCCCACTGGGATTACTCTTGTCTTTATTTCCCATGTGGGGAGATAAAGCTGGGAAGTAAAGCGCGAGGGGCAGTGAGCTTTTCTTTCTTCTCACGTCAAGAGGAAAATAAATCATAAATATGAGGAAGAAAGTGCAGGGAATTAGGAGTATTGATGTCAGTAGTGAAGAGGCCGAAATGTTGCTTGGTAATTACTGAGGTAATTGATGAAGGTCAGAGAAGGAGGAGATGATGATTAGGGTGATATCTAAGAAAAACGAGAAAAACGAAGGAGGAGGCCAAGAGCTATGACTCGACCCTTGCAACCACAGTTAGTTGACACATACACACATACAGATATATGAAGCAACTCTGTATGAAGCAAGATCTGTGTCTACTTGTGTGTGTTTTTAACTTGTGTCTTGTTTGTACTGGCATAACATTAAGCAAGTTTCACTTTCTCCCTTTCTCTGCTTTTATCTTCTATCTATCCCGCCTTATTCCTCTCTTCTGTCCATCTTTCCTCGCCTGTCTCTCTCTACCACCATTACCCGTCCATTATATCCCCTCTTATTTTGTACCTCCCTAACCTACCCTCTCCTCTCCTCTCTTACCTGTCTCATCTCCCTATCAAACCCTCTTCCCATTTTCTCTCTCTCTCTCTCCGTCCTCTTTCCCCCTTCCCTTACCTTCTTCTCCCCTCCTCTCCCTGTATTCTCCCTCCCTCCCTCCTCTTCCTGTCTTATGTGAAGGCTGGAATGGGATTTTTTTCGTCTGAAGTTTTAGTCTGATTTAAACTATGGAAGAACCAGAATTGTTTCTTTTCCTCTCTGGGACGGAATTTTAGCTCCCCTCTTTTTTTATTTTGACTTTGAAAGAGCTGGGGTAAGGGTCGCGTGGGGGATTTTATTTTAATAATGCTAGGATAGGAATATAGAGTATTTTTCCCTGTCAAAAGATGACTTGGGTGTTTCTTAAAGAAGTTTGTGTATATGTAACTGGATAGTTTTGATGAGATTGTTGTGCACGAACCGTTGGTGAGTTGTGGTTGATGTTTAGTGAGTTTGTTGATGTTTAGTGAGTTGTGGTTGATGTTTAGTGAGTTTGTTGATGTTTAGTGAGTTGTGGTTGATGTTTAGTGAGTTTGTTGTGGTTGATATTTAGTGAGTTTGTACATGAATGGTATACAATACCGACAAGTTGAAAAATTTAGACACATGTGCAGCATTTAGGTAACTTTAATGTAGACGTTTCGCCAACCAGTGGCTTTATCAATACAAATTCTAGGACATAATTGAAGACAGTAGAACTAAGGTGCTCTTCACACCTAAAACTTGTATTGATAAAACCACTGGTGGGCGAAACGTCTACAATGAACATCCCCAGATGTTGCGCATGTGTCTAAATTTTTGGTGAGTTTGTTGATGTTTAGTGAGTTTATTGTGAGAGTAGTGGTCCCTGGCCACACTAAGGTGAAGGTAGTGGTCCCTGGCCACACTAAGGTGAGAGTAGTGGTCCCTGGCCACACTAAGGTGAGAGTAGTGGTCCCTGGCCACACTAAGGTGAGAGTAGTGGTCCCTGGCCACACTAAGGTGAGAGTAGTGGTCCCTGGCCACACTAAGGTGAGAGTAGTGGTCCCTGGCCACACTAAGGTGAGAGTAGTGGTCCCTGGCCACACTGAGGTGAGAGTAGTGGTCCCTGGCCACACTGAGGTGAGAGTAGTGGTCCCTGGCCACACTGAGGTGAGGGTAGTGGTCTCTGGCCACATTGAGGTGAGAGTAGTGGTCCCTGGCCACACTAAGGTGAGAGTAGTGGTCCCTGGCCACACTAAGGTGAGAGTAGTGGTCCCTGGCCACACTAAGGTGAGAGTAGTGGTCCCTGGCCACACTAAGGTGAGAGTAATGGTCCCTGGCCACACTAAGGTGAGAGTAATGGTCCCTGGCCACACTAAGGTGAGAGTAATGGTCCCTGGCCACACTAAGGTGAGAGTAATGGTCCCTGGCCACACTAAGGTGAGAGTAATGGTCCCTGGCCACACTAAGGTGATGGTAGTGGTCCCTGGCCACACTAAGGTGAGAGTAATGGTCCCTGGCCACACTAAGGTGAGAGTAATGGTCCCTGGCCACACTAAGGTGATGGTAGTGGTCCCCGGCCACACTGAGGTGAGGGTAGTGGTCCCTGGCCACACTAAGGTGAGAGTAATGGTCCCTGGCCACACTAAGGTGAGAGTAGTGGTCCCTGGCCACACTAAGGTGAGAGTAATGGTCCCTGGCCACACTAAGGTGAGAGTAATGGTCCCTGGCCACACTAAGGTGAGAGTAATGGTTCCTGGCCACACTGAGGTGAGGGTAGTGGTCCCCGGCCACACTGAGGTGAGGTAGTGGTCCCTGGCCACACTGAGGTGAGGTAGGTCCCTGGCCACACTGAGGTGAGGTATGGTCCCTGGCCACACTAAGGTGATGGTAGTGGTCCCCGGCCACACTGAGGTGAGGGTAGTGGTCCCTGGCCACACTAAGGTGATGGTAGTGGTCCCTGGCCACACTAAGGTGATGGTAGTGGTCCCTGGCCACACTAAGGTGAGGTAGTGGTCCCTGCCACACTGAAGGTGATGGTAGTGGTCCCTGGCCACACTAGGTGAGGTAATGGTCCCGGCCACACTAGGGGTGAGAGTATGGTCCCTGGCCACACTAAGGTGAGAGTAATGGTCCCTGGCCACACTAAGGTGAGAGTAATGGTCCCTGGGCACACTGAGGTGAGGGTAGTGGTCCCCGGCCACACTGAGGTGAGAGTAATGGTCCCTGGCCACACTAAGGTGAGAGTAATGGTCCCTGGCTACACTAAGGTGAGAGTAATGGTCCCTGGCCACACTAAGGTGAGAGTAATGGTCCCTGGCCACACTGAGGTGAGGGTAGTGGTCCCCGGCCACACTGAGGTGAGAGTAATGGTCCCTGGCCACACTAAGGGGAGAGTAATGGTCCCTGGCCACACTGAGGTGAGGGTAGTGGTCCCTGGCCACACTAAGGTGAGAGTAATGGTCCCTGGCCACACTGAGGTGAGGGTAGTGGTCCCTGGCCACACTGAGGTGAGGGTAGTGGTCTCTGGCCACACTGAGGTGAGGGTAATCTTCCCTGGCCACACTGAGGTGAGGGTAGTGGTCCCTGTCCACTGAGGTGAGGGTAGTGGTCCCTGGCCACACTGAGGTGAGGGTAGTGGTCTCTGGCCACACTGAGGTGAGGGTAGTGGTCCCTGGCCACACTGAGGTGAGGGTAGTGGTCCCTGGCCACTGAGGTGAGGGTAGTGGTCCCTGGCCACACTGAGGTGAGGGTAGTGGTCCCTGGCAACACTGAGGTGAGGGTAGTGGTCTCTGGCCACATTGAGGTGAGGGTAGTGGTCCCTGGCCACACTGAGTGAGGGTAGTGGTCCCTGGCCCACTGAGGTGAGGGTAGTGGTCCCTGGCCCCCTGAGGTGAGGGTAGTGGTCCCTGGCACACTGAGGTGAGGGTAGTGGTCCCTGGCCACACTGAGGTGAGGGTAGTGGTCCCTGGCCACACTGAGGTGAGGGTAGTGGTCCCTGGCCACTGAGGTGAGGGTAGTGGTCCCTGGCCACACTGAGTGAGGTAGTGGTCCCTGGCCACTGAGGTGAGGGTAGTGGTCCCTGGCCACACTGAGGTGAGGGTAGTGGTCCCTGGCAACACTGAGGTGAGGGTAGTGGTCCCTGGCCACACTGAGGTGAGGGTAGTGGTCTCTGGCCACTGAGGTGAGGGTAGTGGTCCCTGGCCACACTAAGGTGAGAGTAATGGTCCCTGGGCACACTAAGGTGAGAGTAGTGGTCCCCGGCCACACTGAGGTGAGGGTAGTGGTCCCTGGCCACTGAGGTGAGGGTAGTGGTCCCTGGCCACACTAAGGGGAGGGTAGTGGTCCCTGGCCACTGAGGTGAGGGTAGTGGTCCCTGGCCACACTAAGGGGAGGGTAGTGGTCTCTGGCCACACTGAGGTGAGGGTAGTGGTCCCTGGCCACACTGAGGTGAGGGTAGTGGTCCCTGGCCACACTGAGGTGAGGGTAGTGGTCCCTGGCCACACTGAGGTGAGGGTAGTGGTCCCTGGCCACTGAGGTGAGGGTAGTGGTCCCTGGCCACAC